>PITA01007489.1:0-91209 GCA_004023965.1 Spilogale gracilis | reverse complement strand
CATGATGGACCATCACTCATGGAAACCATTTTATTTCTACATATAAAGAAGTGCTTTGCCAATCATAAGAAAATGATGTACTAACCATGACAAGGAATGAATGCTCATTTAGCTTCTTTTTTCTATTCTCACAATTTCTCTTCAGGCCCTATTCAATACCTCCTTTCTTTAAGAGATAACTTTCTAATTTCCCTGTTTCCTAGTTTATCATGTCTTCCCTCTTCACCTCTTTAAAATTCATAAGTGCCAGACAAATTTTTTTTAAATATGGTTGTGATAGTCATTTTTCTACTCAAAACTTGTCAGTGACTCTCTACTTCTGACTCAAATATGGCTATCTGACTTGGATGTTTATGGGAGCCTCATGCCCTGACCCAACTTCCCCTTCTTGACTTTTAGGCCACTTACTTCTACTACATAATGTTCAGCTAAATGTGCCTACTTGGTATACTTTCCCTGTAGTGCACTCTTTCTTGTCACCTTGGTTTTGTCCTTGCTACTTCTCTCTTATGAACTATCTGTACTCCCACCAAGAACACTTACCCATCTTCAAGGTTTTAAAATCTCTTTCAAGAAACATTTTCCAATTCCTGAAATTGAACACAATTCCTCTGTTGCTCCAATTACTTCATTGATTTGTCTTTGTATTTCTTCTAGTTCCCTCAATCTAATTTGCTTTATAAATATGTATAACCAGGGCACCTGGGTGGCTCAATTGGTTGAGTGCCTGCCTTCCGCTCAGGGCATGTTCCCAGGGTCCTGGGATGGAGTCCTTCATCAGACTCCCCTTCTCCCTCTGCCTGCTGCTCCCTCTGCTTGTGCATGCATGCACTCTCTCTCTCTGTCAAATAAGCAAATAAAATCTTTTTAAAAAATAAAACTATCTATAACCATCCTACACTGTCTCCTGGCTGATTCCTCTAACACTGTGAACTAACATTATAGGTTTATCACAAGTACTTGGGATACGTTTCATGAAAGTGCAGTGAGGATTTAGGGATGAGAGGAATGACATGCTTTCTCTTGTATCTGTGGTATCAAAAAGGAGGCCTGATGGAGAGGCAAAGGAATTACCTACCCATGTAGAGGGATTTTATCCTCATAATTTTGATCTCTAAACTCTTTATTTTTCCCTCCCACCAGCCATCACCTTCCCACACCTGTATGCACACTCACATACATACATGGGTATAGGTAGGACTTTTGTTCAACATGAAAGATAAGCAGGATTAAATATATTATGATTATTCTGAGGTGGGCAAAGAAACTAACATCATTTAGATGCAAGTAGTCTTCTGTAAGGAAGAAAATAATCATTAACATTTCTGCATAGCAAACAGTTATAATCCATTTACTAGGCTACAAAACTTTGTGCAGAGAAAATTTTAAAATATGTGATTATATATTTAAGAAGAAAAAAATGTGTTTCAGCTATACGTGGTAGTATATAAAATAAGGGTGCCTGGTGGCTCAGTTGGTTAAGTGTCTGCCTTGGGCTTAGGTCATGATCTAAAAGTCCTGGGATCAGGCCCTGCAGGTGGGCTTCTTGCTCAGCAGGGAGTCTGATTCTTCCTCTCCCTTTGTCCCTCTCCCCACTCATGCTTTCTCTTGATCTCTCTCAAATAAATAAATTAATTTAATTAAATATTTTTTTTAAAAGAATATGGAATAAAAAATAATCTAGGAATGCCGAGAGAGAGAGAGAGAGAGAGAGAGAGAGAGAGAGGGAGAGAGCCTGAACAGCTTCTGTTCTGTACACAGTAAAACTATGAACATTTGAGCATTTAATGACATCTGGACAAAAAGAGTAAGCCGGAAAAACAATCTGTTTTTTGTGACACATTTTTGAGTTAGATCCAAGGAGCAACTTTTAGGCACAAAATAGCAAATCCATGTTTTATGTTGGACAGAGTATTTTGTTCTTCCTTTGCAAGCTGCTGCTCCATAACTACTCCCCCTGTAACTGCCTGTGCTTAATTCAGAACATGCCACTGTTTGGGTGGCATGGCTCATCTGGAAGCTTCCCCTCAACAGCCAACATCGTCACCACTGGTTTTGCTACTTTTAATGATAGTCCTCCTAAAGGTTAGGTAGTTCTGATGTGTAATATTAACAACTGAAAATGCCATTGATACTATCGTATGTAGAAAATAATGAAAGACCTCAGGGGGCTCCTTGAAGTTATCCCAAGTAATTCAAATATTCTCCTTTCCAGCTTTTGTTATTGATTTCATTGTGATAAAATCCAAAACAAACTGAGTACTGAATCCCCACAAAAACTAAAAGTTCCTCATGCATACACCACATTTTAAGCTGCCAAATGAGGTCAGGAGAGTATGAAGCATATTCCCTATACCAAGATTGAATTTATAAGGTGATTGCACTTTTTAAATACCAGTGGAATAGCCTACATAATGTTTTATACTCTATCTCCCCCTCCCCACAAGCACTCATCTGACTGCCTTGATTCAAACCCTTCAACAGTGACAATGACTACCATAGCCTCTGGATGCAACCCTGCCTACCCTCTCATCCTCTTGGTCCCCCCTCTACACTGCTGCCACAGATACCTCAAAAAGTTGAGGCATCACTGAATCATGCCAACTTCTGAAATCCTTCTGAGCTTTCTCCTGAAGAGTAGGCCAAACAAAGCCTGTGAGGATCTGACGCTGCCTTCGTGCTCACCAATTCCCCTCTTGCTGCCATGGCATCCCTGCATCATCCGGCAGGACTGTGTGCTGTGCCCTTCACCTGTGGTGCTCTTTTAGGCTTTTATGTCCTCTCCCAAATGTTTTTTCCCTCCCCCCTTGCTCCCAGGATGTTTCCAGCCAACCATTTAGTCTCAGGCTACCCATCACCTCTTCTGAGATACCGCGTTGCCCTCCAACATGTGTCCACAGCCTCCTGAGGTTCCTCCCTCAGCTCTCTCTCACCCCACCGCACTGTCATCGCACACTTCAGGCATCCCTGGCTAGGCAGTGAGCTCTGCAAGGACTATTTGTTATGCCTTTTTAATCTTTCTATCAACATTCCCTCATGCAGGACCATTAACTGGGGAGGTACTGATTATGTGTCTGTTAAAATAAGATTCATTCTAACTGCCTAAAAGTAACTCACATATTTGAATATTTTCCACCCCCCACCCTGTGGCTTTTCTCTCTCTCTCTCTTTTTTTTTTTTTTAAAGATTTTATTTATTTGACAGAGAGAAACACAGCCAGAGGGGGGCACAAGCAGGGGGAGTGAAAGAGGGAGAAGCAGGCTTCCCGACGAGCAGGGAGCCCGATGTGGGACTCGATCCCAGGTCTCCGGAATCAAGACCTGAGCCAAAGGCAGGCTTAACCAACTGAGCCACCCAGGCACCCGGCATTTCTCTTTTGAACTACCCCTTTTCTGTCAACTCAAAAGAAATGAGTGTGTGTGTGTGTGTGTATGTGTTGTAAACCATACTGTCCAAGGAGAAGAGATTCAACATGTTTACACAAGGCACCAGATCACAAACAACTCACCATTTAAGAGATTTTTTTCCTTTTCTCTTATATGGCAGATATTGCTGAGCTCAGTGCCGGAACCATTCTGATCCATTCATTTTAAGTGTTACTTTCGATTAAATTGATCAGCACAGTCCCTGCTCCATTGAGGCATGATCAGGAAAATTGGTATGTGTGGGTCTCTGATAAGATATAGACTAACCTCTTGAGTACATGATCTGGAGGTACCTTAAAAATGTTCTGGAAAATTGTTCTGTAGCTGAGTCTGCAATTATAGTCCACAGACTGGAGAGGAAATCACATACTTGGAGACTGTGCTCCAAGAACTATTATTGATGGTGATGAAAATATACTAGAGAGAGCAATAAATCAGAGGCTATCTGACCCATTTCATGAACTGTACACCATGTTAGGTTTCTATAGTAAATTCTTCAATGTGTTCACTGTCTTTCTCAATCTCCATGATCCATATAAGCACATGTATGAGTACACACACAAACATGCGTGTGCACTCACACACACACACACACACACACTTCAGCAAGATGTGGGTAGGAAATAGTAGAGCCAGGAGAGATGAATAGAGTCAGAACACAGATTTTATTTTACTTTATTCTTTTCTTTTTCTTTTTTCCTTTTTTTTTTTTTTAAGATTTTTTATTTATTTAACAGAGAGAAGCACAGCTAGAGAAGGAACACAAGCAGGGGGAGTGAGAGAGGGAGAAGCAGGCTTCCCACCAAGCACAGAACCCTATGCAGGGCTTGATCCCGGAACTCCGGGATCATGACCTGAGCCGAAGGCGAAGGCAGACACTTAAAGACTGAGTCACCTGGATGCCCCTTATTTTATTTTTCTTAATGATTTTAATTATTTGAAAGAGAGATACAGAGAGCATTAGTAAGGAGAGGGGTAGAGAGAGGGGGAGAAGCAGATTCCCAACTGAGCAGGGAGACTGACATGGGTTTGAATTCTAGGACCCCAGGATCATGACCTGAGTGGAAGGCAGACACTTAACTGACTGAGCCACCCAGGTGCCCCGTGGAGATTTTATTTTAACAAAAATCCTGCAAATTGCAGTCAGAAATGATGCCAGGGAAAGAATTGTTGCTGTTAGATTGGGTGAGTCTACCACTAATTAATAAGAAAAACACCGTTGGTGTTTTGAACACAAGGTATCATTATAATTAGAAAAGTTGTCTCATTTGTGAGGAAATAAGACTAATTCTCAGCAGTGCATTGTGGTTGTGGTTGACAGATGAAGAAGATACGCTCTCACATTTAGTTAACGAAAAAGATAACCAAGGATAAATGTTTATTATTTATGTGTCGTCTCTTGGTAAGCCCTTCCCTTTCCGCTCTAGGTTCCTTGAAGGCAAACAGGAAAGTATCTATAGCTACTGCACTGATACTTGTCAAAATTCTGTGCCCCATGCAAGTGGTTTTGTCTAGACTGGTACATTTGTTATCTTAAAAATATGAACCTGGCTCAATATTGTTTTTTTGAAGCACAGTCTCCTTTGGAGTGATCTGTTTCACAAAGGTTTTACTGAAGTATGAAAAGGATCCTTTAAGGCTGTCTGATGGTCCCTTGACATGGCAGAGTTATGGGGAGCCTTTGATGAACTGAACACCTGGCTAAGTCCGGTAGCTGAGGAAATAGGAAAGAATGGAGGGTCGGGCAGGGCACAGAGACTGGAGTATGTGAAGCAGCAGAAGCTAAAGTTGTAGGTACCTCCTTCATGCCAGGCACCAAGAGAGCAGCATTATCCCATCCTTTGTTTCATTTCATTTCATTTTGTTTCATTTCATTTCATTTCATTTCATTTCATTTCATTTCATTTCATTTCATTTCATTTCATTTCATTTCATTTCATTTATTTCATCCTCCACCAGAAGCTTGCACTGGAAATTGTCCTGTCCCTTTTATATGTGAGGGAACAAGTTTCCTGGAGGTTGAGAGATTTGTTTGAACAGGCCATGCATGGCAGAAGCAGGATTCAAATACACACACACTTCGAAGCCATGGCTTTTCCTAACATCCCACGCTATGTGGCGCTACCCACAGTGGCTTGGGAGTCACCGTGCTTGGGTTTCCTTCACGTACTGTGTGGTACTACTGGGCAAGTCACTTTACCTCTCGCAGTTTGTTTTTCTCTGCCTTCAGCACAAGTAACGATGCCTTTTCTGTGTTCATTGTAGGGGTGTTGTGTTGACTGAACAAAATAGAACCTGTTGGAAATTTCTTTATAAATTACAAAGCACCAAATGAGCATAAAGGGTCACAGCCTTTGGCCCACACCTAGAGAATAAGATATTGAGAAAGAGTAAAGCAATTTGAGAGACACTGGTTTTGTGGTCTCTGAACTTGCATTCACAATTGCATAAAGATCTCTTTGCTACAAGGGTCAATTAATTATAGCTGCCAGTTTTTAGTGTACAGCTTATCTTACACACAATTAATTATTCCATAAATCAAATAAGCAAGTTGTTGGCAAATGACATCTGCAATCTTTGAGCTGACAGCAAAATATATTAGGCACCGTAAATATCACAGGCCAGCTTCTATTTTCTAGACATTTTGGTGCTGGTACCCACGAACAGGCTGTTACTATGGATGCTGCTGGTGATGGCTGAATGTGACCAGACCTCTCAGCAGCTCAGGGGACAGTTCTTTAAATTCTGACCTCAGGTTAGCAGGCTCATTTGACAGTTTAAGTGGGATAATGGAGACGTCACTGAAATAATTTTGTCAGGACCAGCTAATATGCCTTGTGCTAAGAATTCTGGTGACCTTGATTTCTTCTTTTTCCGTTTATTTTTAAATAAAAAAAAACCACTTTTATAAAGGTATAGTTGATATATAACATTAGTTTCAGATTAAACACAATGATTTGATATTTGTATATATTGTAAAATAATAAGTCAAGTTGCCATCCATCACACAGTAACAAACGTTACAATTTTTTTTCTTAGAGAACTTTTACCATCTACTCTTTTAGCAGCTTGCAAATATGCAACACAGTATAATTAATTATAGTCCCATGCTGCACATTACATCCCCAGGGCTTACTTATTTTATAACTGGAAGTTGATACCTTTTGATCCCCTCCCTCCTTCTGCTAATAGCACCTGGAACAGTGCTTAGCACATAGTAGGTACTCAACAAACGGCTAGCTCAAGCTTCAGTCCTAGACCATTTACCTTCTCTTTCCTCAGCACTACTGACTGTGTGCAGATTAGTATCTCTCTGCTGCTCTCTACATTCACCTGGGAGCTCTACCCAGGAAGAAGAATGATCCTTTCTATAGCAGTTGTGCTTAGTTGAGGTTGAGAGAATGTAGTCATTCTGGGTGGCTTGATTTAATGTATTTTAATATCACTCACAAAATATCTTTTTCTATTTCTCAACAAGGTCAGAACTTTTTTTTTTTAAGATTATTTATTTATTTATTTATTTATTTATTTATTTATTTATTTGACAGAGAGAGATCACAAATAGGCAGAGAGGCAGGCAGAGAAAGAAAAGGAAGCAGGCTCCCTGCCGAGCAGAAAGCCTGATGTGGGCCTCCATCCCAGGACCCTGAGATCACGACCTGAGCCGAAGGCAGAGGCTTTAACCCACTGAATCACCCAGGCGCCCAAGGTCAGAACTTCTTAATAGGAAAATTTGCAGTTTAATCTATTTTTGACCTAGAGAGGTATAAATAGCTTTCATTCCTTTAATTTGGTAAATTGTCCATGTACTGGTGAGTTATAAATGATCCCTTCCAGTCTTCTACCACCCTGTTATCCTTTGGTTCTTTTCTCTCTATACATTAGCATGTCACTTAAAATGAAAATGTTAATTTATTTGAACCTTTCAACATTTCTGCAAACACAGTAAACTGCTCTGTATATCCATGCGATGACCATAACAAGGTCTAACCACTAATCATAGTGGTATGATCTATCATGTATTTCATTGATTAGAACATGCACATCTCTTTTACCTGAGAGTATCTCTGACATTGGCTGCATCTTAGAATTACAAGCATCTTAGTGCTGTTCTGTGACTTAATGGACAGTGTTCTTTCTTTTTTATAACTATATGAAAAAGTGGTATATCATGCAACCAGTGATGCCTCAAAATGGTTGAAAAGTAATTTAAAGTGAACCATAGCTAAACTTTTAATTCACATTTGGTAGATATGACCTAGGATCTGGTTCATTCTCATCCTGTCCTCCTTTTGCTGTGATTTTTGGTACTACATAAGCTGAAATGTTTAAAAATTTCCCAAACTTCAATATAATATGCTAGAATTTGGCCTGAGAATTGGGTATTGCTAATAGAAGGGCACACAAAACTTGAAAGGTAAAAATGAGACAGAACCTTTGCTTGTGTGCTTCCTGGCAAACAGGGTCTTGAGGACAACATGTTCCTCTGCGAGAACATTCCAGGGGACTTTTCCCAGCTTCCTGGTTACCAGAGGCAGCTATGAAGCAATAGCAGAAGCTTCAGTGGGTTTCAGATCCCAGCTTCTTGGCCTCTGAATTACTATTCTTCATGGTGCCCTCTGACTCAATAGCTGTAGTGCTGGGATCAGAGATCCCCTGGTAGGTAAGTTTTGTGTTGTTCTGGGGGCAAGTTCTAGAGGCTTAGCCTATAATTTATTCTTCAAACCTGCCAATAATTTTATAAACATCTAATTCCGAATTGGATAACTTCCTGCTTAGAACACCGGGAGTAGTTTGGGTTTCCTCTACTGCGGTGACTGACAGTTCTACCAGATTATTAAAGACACTCTGAAACAAATAAAGGTGCCAAAGAAATTTTCTTTAGATCAATTCTAGCTATTTTTTAGATCTAATACACAAGCATCAGGGATTGTCATCATGGTGGAAGTAAACAATGCAATGCAAATGATTTCCTTGGGAGAAATGACAGCACTTAGTATTTTTATAACCTCATTATGTGACTGCAGAAGAAGCATTAGTGTTGCAATAACATCCTCAATTTCTTTATCGAAGGCAGAGGAGCATAAGCAAACAAGTAGGTGGACACATAAATAAATCATTGTTAAATTAGGAGAAAAGAACCACACAAAATATTTTCACATTTATCTCTTCACTTGTCACTTGAAGAAATAGAGTTTAAAGGAAAAAAACCCTGCTATATAGGGTATCAACATAAACTATCAGACTGACCTTAAATAAGTCATTTCATTTTGTCTGACTCAGATCTTTTTCCTATAAAATATGGAGAATAAGACCTGTCACTTGCCTGGATTTCAAGGATATTGTCAAGAATATCAGATAATGTCTTTGCATCTATTTGGGAAACAATTTGTAAGTTTGGAGTATTATTAAATTTGGGTTATGTATGCTTAATATTATTCTTACTGCTAAGACTTCATAAAGAGTCACCAAAATTTGAAATTAAAAAAAATATAGAAGATTGGCCTAATTAAATAGAGCACATTTCTTTTAAAATTGCACTGTGAAAGAGCTCTGTCCATAGACACAATAATGAAATATATCCCAAGGTTAAACCAGGACTTTTCAGAAAGCCATTAGGGATCAGTTCAAAGCTAAATATAATTCACTAATAAATGTTCCTCATTTCAAGTTCCCTTCCCAGAAATGATTAAAAGGTAGAAGCCAACAGTTTTTAGGTTAACTGTCACTTTTTTTCCCCCAAAGATTTGTTTTCCTTTAAAAAGTTTGTAGATTTGTGATTTTTAAGCCCACATATTGACATGCTCATGAAAACTTTCCTTAAGATAGATCTATAGTGCTGAACAAAGGGAGAAATCCCAGCAATATGTCTTTTCCTTAAGCAGTTTTCATTTCTATTAAATCTATTACGAAAATCAAACTGGTACCACCTGCTTGTATCTCCTGTGCGATTTGTCACTGGTTGAACCAGGGCTGGATGTCAAAGGTGCTGATTTAAATATAAGGAGAAAAGTCATGTAAACTTCAGTGTTAGACTATTTTTCTATTTTTCTATACCTGAGGTGAGAACAAAGGCATTTTTTTCAATCTGCAGTTATGGAAAAGACTTACATACTTGAGTTGTTATATGTAGTTTTAAGTAGCAAGAATAGAAGTTCCAAAAAGATTGCATTTCTCTTGCTAATGCTTGCAAGGTAGTTAAATGTGACGGTTAGATGCACAAACTTGGGAAACGACTGCACCAGCTCAAGTTCTGCACCAGTTTATGAGTTGAGTGACTTTGGACGAATTACTTAATTTTCCCATATTTCTTTGTTGAAAAAGGAGAAAATAATAGTATCTAGTTTTTAGGGTCTTTGTTGACATTAAATGAACTCATATATTTAAGAGGGTCTTAAATTATAACTCCTTTCATGCAGGTGTTCAATAAGTTCTTATCACTTCTTATAATGGTATCACTTCCTACAATATACAATACTGTCTTATTCCTTGTTCACAGGGCTGATCATATTTAGAAACTTGACTTATCACATGGTCAAGGTCAAACAGAAATTCTTTTTCCTTCTTCAAACTCCGCAGGTTATATTAAATTAACAGAAATAAAAAAAAAAAAAAACATGAAATGATTACAAATCACTAAGCTTAAGGATTGTGCTTGCCCTGTATGTTTCCATAAATATACTCCCATGATTTCTTATGTAATTAATATACATGAAAAGGCAGTAATACAAATCTAGATGTCTCTAATGTTACAAACATATGGATTTGAAAACATTCAAACACTTGATTGTATTCCTCAGGTTTTCTATATAGTGGTTTGCTAAATTGCAGAGATGGATAGAGCATTTCCCCTTAAAATTGTGTCCCAGAAGAAAAGGTGTGTCCATCTCTTAATATGCTCCATAGGGAGAAAAAAGAATGGGAGAAGGATTCCACAGTCAAATAATTTAATTGAGAAAAATTGCATATTATGTTCTTTCTTGCAAATTCACATTATTGATCAGTATATTAAGATCTTTAAATAAATAAATATTTAACTATGTTTAAACAATTTCTTCCAAATATTTGATCACAAGATTTTTGTCCTCATTACTTTCTTGAGGAAATTGATATGAATTATTAAAATTCATGGACTCTTTGCTTGCTGGACTAAGGTCCTTGCCATGATCCTCGCAAGGCAGCTACTTCCTGCTTTTGGCAAGATGTTTTATTTTTCATTTCTTTTACTTTGCTTTTAATTGAGTGGTCAACTGATATTTTAAATTGCCTTCTAGTTTCCTTTTTCAGGAGGTCTCAGATTATCAGGAAGAAAGAAACCCTAACCATAAGAAGGTGTTAGAGGAGGAAACTTGACTGGGAGTGCCCATGCTTAGGAATCAAACTCTTGCAAATACTTTATCTTTATACAATCTTGTCAATGATTTGTGACTTGATACCTAGATCTTTTGCATCTTTTCTCCTCAATCTTTTTCTTCAATTCTCTCTCCCTCACATGTGCTTTAGGATTAAATGAGGTGATAAATGTTAAACTTCTTTAATAGTAAAAAGTCAATACAAATATTCGAAGTAGAGTTGCCATTGTTCTTATTGAGATTGAAGTGATGGTGGTGAACAAGCCTGTGTCCTTTGGGAAGTGACAGTAATTGCTTTATAGGAGAGTATTTCCCAGCATCGCTACAATAGAGTGAACCATTAAAGGGATGTTCAGATCACCCCAGGTGTGAATACAAAAACTTTCACTTTGCCTTTTTTAAATGGAAAATATTAATATGTTGCATCACCCTAGATGGCTTGAGGTACATGTAATGATTTTCTAAAATTAAGTATATCATCTCTTTCTGTCTGAGTTCTCATGACTTGTTGCTCAGTGGTTCAATTTCATTTATTTGGGAGTGATGTTTCTAATACTCCTTTTGAGTTTTTTCTTCCTCCCAGTCAGAGTCTGTCCATCTCATTTTGGGGACTTCAACCCCTGTGATGTAGTCAAGAAAGTCCTGGATTTGGTGTCAGAAATATTGAATACAGGGCTTCTGTCTGTGGCTTGCCCGGGTTCATGTACTTTGATGGAATGTAATGAAAGAGAACAATGAGTTTCAAAGTGCTGTAGATTTTTACTTTCTAAAATTTTCAATACTATATTCCAAATCCTATGTATATTAATCACTTCTGGGTAGAAGTCAGTTTGGATTGTTCACTAAGTCTTTTGGCATACCATTTAGAGCCCAATCTTAAATGATAGTACATGTTCCAAGATAGTAGGCATGGCAAACTAGATATAATCTATTCAAACTTTAAAAAAAGAAAAATGTGAATGGACTGTCACATAGTTACACATTGGTAAAAAGAAAGAGTTCTAATTGCCAGCCATGTACATTTGGTGACTTTACTCTAGGTGCTGGACTAGTCTAGTTATTGCGGATGTAAAGACATATATAAGACTTGTAGTTACATTTTGAAAAAGTAGATCATTGCCAAACATAGAAATAGGAGAAAGTAGAGAACACCAGATGTAGATAAAAGTGTAGAGGTTGGGGAACCTGGGTGGTTCAGTCGTTACACCTCTGTCTTTGGCTTAGGTCATGATCCTCAGTCCCAGGATTGAGTCCCACATTGGGCTCCCTGCCCGGCAGGAAGCCTGTTTCTCCTTCTCTCACTCTCCCTGTTTGTGTTAACTCTCTTGCTGTGTTTCTCTTTGTCAAATAAATAAATAAAATCTTAAAAAAAAAAAAAAGAAAAAGTGTAGAGGTGGAAATACCTATGCATGACTCAGACCACATGGAATAAGAGAGTAGGTTAGAGAGTGGTAGGAACTAAGTCAATGAGTGTGGTTTAGTTGATTATGAAGGGTCTCCAAAGCCGTCGTGTATTAATATGAGGTATACTTGTCTGTGACAGTGCTTTAAGTAAAATTTAAAGGACAAGTAGCCTAGCTATTGAAATTTGGTTTGTAATGTGGCCAAATTTACAGGATTCTAAATTTTTTTCTTTTAACAGCGGTCTAACAAATTCAGAATAAATTTTTCAGTGCTTTTTACGAGAATTCAGATATTATTGGAAACAAATACTTCTAAACATAAAAGAAAGCCAGTTTTTTTTTTCCACTGTTCTTTCTGTTTATAAACTTATGATGTCTTAGTATTACAGAGGAGTTTGGGGGCAAACTTTGTTGTTTTTACGTACTCACCCAGAATGTACACATCCACAAAATTCCTGAAGTTTCTGACAGCAGGAAAGAAAATGAATAATTAAAATGCAGAGAATCATGATTGGAACATATTCAAGAAGCTGAGAATCTGTTTAAAACGAACAACTCATCAGGTGTAGTCTAGTCAATGGTTATAGTTCGTGTCAGCTTGAAAGCCAAACAGGCATGTCTGAGATCCCATTGGTAAGACACTATGTTTTTTAAAAAGTTTTGGCAAAAGCTCCTTTCTGGATTTGCCACATCCCCTCAGTAGAAGAACTGACTCCTAAGGAAATTCAAAATACATCCATGAAAATGGAAAATTATAAGGAGCCAAGTGTGAGGCCACTGCCAGCAATAACACATCCTACAGGAAACTTAAAGCCAGAGGGCAGGACGGTCTACTAATGCTGCTTTTTCTTTATAGCCATTTGAATTCTAACCTTGGTCACCAAATGGTCCAGGGCTGGGTGAAGTGGAGAGAACACCTCTACTTTAAAAAAAAAAAAAGGTCAACAGTAGAAGGATTCTTCTTTCACAGGCAAACTTTAATTTGGGGTGTTCCTTTCCCCTGAGTAAAAAATTCCCAACTTGTCATATAAAAGTGCTTTGATTCATAGATTAATCCAGATATTCTCATGTTCTATAGACCTTACATAACACCTGATAGGGTCAGAAAGTTGTGTTTTCTACACCCGATGTGCAAGTGCCAGAAGCAAGGAGGGAGTTTCTCTCTGTGCTGCTGCTTGTTTGGGTCTGAGGGGCTCCTGTGCTTCGTGGTGGGCTTCACATAAGGCATTTAAGCCAGAGCCCGTAACTTTTGGGTTCCCCCTGCCCCGGGATTTATTTGGAACAGATGACTAACAACTGTTTTTGTTATTCATTTGGGAGAAATGGTTTTTTTCCCCCTAAACCTCTTGAGCATCATGACAATAGTAAAGGATTCATGAAGTACAGATAAACATGGTTCAGAAGTGGAAGTTTTTAAAGCACCTGGAACTTAATTTCATCTGACAGTCACAAGGTGCAGTGCTCTGTGGTGTTTCCACAGACATGGGGATCGTGAGTAGGAGAGCTCTGAGTGAAGAGGAGCAATGTCTTGGAATCGGATTTAAGTTTTATATTAAGGGCAGCATACTATTTCATCCTAATTAGTGTAATGTTTTCATTCCATGAACATGTATGGAACGTCTTCTGAAAACAATGTTCTCTTTACCATCACTACAATTTTGATCTCCTCATATAAAAGAAAAATCCTAATACTAGTTATATCAAAACTCATTTTGAAATAACATATCAAGAAGGGGGTGGGGGGACAAAGCAGAACTCTTGGTTTGAATAGGCATAGATCACAGCAAGTCCTTGAAGGCCCAAACTGGAAGTTTCCTTATAGATTACTGTACTCCAGTGGGCTCACTTTAAAGACTAGACTGAAGCCCAGAGAACAAGGTCACTATTTGTCTAGTTGCAGCGTCGGTAACTGACTCATTTTACCAGATTTCTAATCCAATTATATATTTTGAGGATGACATGATCCCTCTTTCTCTCTCTGTTTTTATTAAAGATTATTTATTTATTTATTTGGCACAGAGAAAGGGTCCATAAGCAGGGGGTGCTGCAGGGAGAGGGAGAAGCAGGCTTCCCCCTGAGCAGGGAGTCCAATACGGAGCTTGGTCCCAGGACCCTGGGATCATGATCTGAGCTGAAGGCAGATCATTAACCAACTGAACCACACAGACATCCCTGACATGATCACTCTTAATAACAAGCAAAATCCAAACTGCTTAATATGTGTCTATCCAAGGCACATCTTCAGATCTGCCTGTGTGTGGGGAGGTGGAGGGACCTGGGGAGCAGGGGAAGACAGTGGAGACCTAACATCTCTATGTGTTGAGAGCTGTGCCAAGTACTTTCATTCTTGAGCTCTTTAAGTCCTTGTAATAGCCCTATGAGGTCAGTGCTGTTGGTCTCCATTTTCCAGATGATGATTATGAGGCCCAGAGTGACTAAGAAATTTACTTAGATGCACACATTTTCTGAGTCATGGACTTAGGACCTGAACTTCTTTCTGTCTCCAAAATCTTTGCTCTTTTCACCGTACCTTAATTATTGCCTGTTAGAGGATGTTATGCATTTCTTCATAAATGAGTCCAATTTTTGCCGGCCACCTGGTTTTTATGACTGTCCAGATTGATTTTTCTTTTAAATTTATGTTTTGCAACTGTGGGCTTTTCTCCTTTCCATTTATCTCTTTTTTCAGTCATGAGGTTGGAAAAAATGAGAACTATGCTAGCTTTGTTTGGACTGAGAACATTCTAAAATATTTGGCTGTACCTCAAAACCCTGTTAAAATAATATTATTTATAACTTTCTGCCTGGTCAATTTTATTTTGGGTTTGGCTATTTCCCACATGAGGCTGTTCTTTCTTCTTGATGGTAGGTTTGCTGCTTGAAAGCTTTGGTCACACAACATTTTCCAAGTGCAACTCAGGTCCTTGCCTTCCTGATGAATGGAAACTTGTTAGACAATTGTCCCCACCATTCTGAAGCAGCTAATTGCAGGATCTCACTCTTTAGGAGCCGTGGGGTGGATTGTTGGTGGGGAGAATGCCATCTGTTTACATGTGAGCCATCAACTCTAGTCACAAAGCATGACCCGTCCAGCCTCACGATAGATCACATTTTAGAACTGGGCTTTGGTGTGGCATGCTGTTTCCCAGAATGCTTTCGGAGGAATATAGTTAATTTCTTCTACATTTCTCCTCAGTGTGGCTATTATCGTTAGCAGATTTGTTTATCTGCCTTAGCAGCTTGGGACCTTTCATTGACTTTTGAGCAGATGATTTGATTTTCAGGCAGAGATGAGGGAAAAGGCAGCGAGCAGAATCATTACAATGGAACACCCCCCACAAATAGTGGGGAGGCAGGCTTTTGACAGAGCATATCTGAAAAGAAGACCTCTCTTTGCCTCAGTGCATAATTGAATGGTGGTATAGCAATGTGAATCACAGAGGCTAAGGTTTTCTTACTTGGAAATTTAAACAAATACAGTTTCTCTGAAAGGCCATTTCCTTTTAGACAAAAATGAGAATCAATGGAACAGCAATTCACAGGGAAGTAACAGGGCCTCACTACTGGGAATAGCTCACCTAAAGGGTATATTGGGAAAAAGAGAAACTGAATGGTTAACCCAAAAAAATGATTATGTAAGTGCTTAAATTCCACAGCTTGTGGACTTGTGGCCTCATTTCAGTCTAAAGACATTCCTATCCCTGCGGTTGTTAGTGGCCACCCTTTAAATTTCTCCATCTCCCTGGCTCCCTGGTAGCTTAATATCTATTGATTTTCCCAGAACCCCAAGCTCTCTCCATAATAGGAAGATTTGGTGGACACGCTGTCAAATGCAAAAGAAAGAATCTGCCAGATTGAGCATTAGAACATGGTGTTTTAATAGAAATGTGAAATATCGATGCAATTATAAATCAATGAAAACCCAGAGGGAAAGAGAATCTCATTTGAGAGCAGATCTTTAAGTTCCCCCCCCCCTTTTTTTTTCTTGTAAGGAAAAATTGAATCAGGGAGCCAAATTTATGAGGTAAAAACTGTCAACAAAGTATTCCTAGCTGTTGCTGGGGCTGAGAAAAAGAAAGCCAAATCATGCATGCAGTGTGAGTGTGTGAAATGACACATTTTAATCTACTAGTTAGGGGGTCAAAAATATCTCCCCTCTTTCACTTGTTTTTGGATGTTGGCCAAAATTGTTATTATTTCAATTATCTTGCCCATGCTTTTCTCTTATGCCTCTTTCCAACTCCCATGTTTTCTCCTAACTTTGCCTCTGTATCCTATATATTTGTAGACTGCCACGGTACCTTTTGAGGTCTTAAAAGCTCATGCTAGTTTGCTTAATATAACTACTGTAACTCGTGATACAGAACCAGATGGAGAGCTGTTGTAAGAGGGCTGCAGTGCCTCCACTGAGGCGCATTGCCAAGTTGAAGACTAAGTCGGAGAGTATCACTAATGGGGGTAATGTACTAGGACATTAAAAAGTCACACAGAGATCACAGGATGGTCCATTACATTGGGCGGGGCTGCAGCAAGTAAATTTATCAATCGCGATAGCCTAGATCTGTCCTTCATCCTGGTGGGGTTGTTTCTTACACTGGACGTAGCTAATCTTTGCCAACTTCTTGTAGAAACTGTGAACTTGCTAAGGGAAAGTGCAGAAGCATGAAAGCTGGAAGGGCAGATATGTGTGGAAGAGAAATGAACAATGGATCGAGACTGCTGGAGCAAGAGAAAAATATGTTATTGTTGTTTTTTAATATGTTGGTTTTGACATCATTTTCCAAGAAAGTTATCAAGACAAAATTTTCACGACCAATTACCCAAGGTTATGATGAAAATCATGAGATGTGTTACCCAAGTGATGCAAAGATAGGAACATATGAAAATAAACAGTCACATTTGTGGTGGTGGTAAGGGGACAGAATCAGGCACCGTGTGCCAATATGCCCATGGTTTTTCTTGTTTCTTTTTCTATGTCAATAAAAAACTCGTGTGTTTTAAAATAATTACTCAAGACTAATAGGGATAATGTTTTACAATGTATGTGGCTGATTTCATGTGCTTTTGAAATTTCTCTCATGTTTCCAACTACAACTTACTTTGCACTTTTAGAAAGTTCAAGGCAAGCAGAGTCCCTGTGCTGACCTATCACCAACCCTCACAGCCTCACTTCTACCATCATACCTGCCTCTGAACATCACTTGCTTTTGGTTTAGAACTTGATGGACGATGGGAGGTGGTAGGTCCATTTCTGGAATCTTCCTTGGAAATTCAGCCATTATGAGCAAATACAAGGTTTATTCCCCAAATCAGGAGTTTGGTGGTATGAAGAAGCAGTACTTTTCTTCTTCCTTTGCCTCCAGCTTAGTTTGGATTTTTATATATTATTTTCTTTTATTAAAATTGTAATGCACTATAAAAACTGCACTGAGTGATTATAAGTTATGGACTGTGAGGTGAAAAGAGAACACCTGTTAGTTGTAAGAGTGATCCTCAAGGATCTAAGAAATGGAATATTTATAAAAACTATAATGTGTATTCTTCCTTAAGGCCATGATTAATGAAGGAATTGAACATTCTTAATATTGTGTAGTGACTTACTTTTAGAGAAATTTGTTCTAAACTGCCCATAGACATTACATGGACATCTAAGCCAGCATGCTCTATAGCATAAAGGAGACACAATCCTGAGTCTATGCTAAAATTTGAAGTAAATAGATTTATCTTCAGGGTGGAGGAAAACAGAACATAAGGATTCCTTTATATTTATAATTTCACGATCACTTATTCCAAGCTTTGCCAAAGGCCCACTTAATGATGTTTACTTGGCTTAAGAAAATAGTGTAAGAGACCCATTTGCCTTGGAAGGCTTGGAAAGAATTAAAATAGAGAAGCATATGCCCTTCCAAAGGTTTTCCAGTTGTCTAGATCTGGAATTTTTAGAAGATGATATGGTATTCTCAGAAGTGACTGAGTCGTGTAGTTCAAAATTCCTCATGGAAAACATGTTTAGACATACCCTAAATTATTTAGAAAGAGGCTCAATACTTCTATTACTAAAGAGAGTTTGTGGGTCCTTATGCAATCAGTACAGAATGCAGCAATAAGGTATCCACCAAAAAGGTGAAATAGCATCACCTTCGATGCATTAGTTTGATCAAATCCATACGTAACATATTTGATTAATACTCCCTATGACTAAACCAGGAGATATCTGTAAATGTAGGACTGAAAAGTCTTGATAGCTCCTAAAATTCCTATCAAGGAAACTTACTAGAGAGGAAGAACTAGAATCTAATTGCGATATAGTAATCTGAATTTAACCAGTTTTATGATACATTTTTATTGAAAGATAGTATTGAAAGAAGAGAGATGGTTAACCTGGAATAATTTTTTTTAAAAAGTGTCAAGAAGTAAGATTTGTCAGAATAGCTCCATACTTTTCCCTAGAGGGAAAGAATGTTCTTGCTAGTCCTGCAGACTCCCCAGACAAATTCCTGCAGATTTGGCAGGCATATTCTAGAGTGTGGAGAAATGCATCTGGCCTTTGTAGTTTAATGACATACATCAAGATCATCTACCTGAAGTGAGTTAACTGATTATAAATCAGGTTCCCCTGAGTATTGTCTTATAGGAGAAGAATGTCTGACTAACTGATGTCAACTTTCTTGTCTCCTTGGTAGATCTTTTTCTTTTTGTAGATTGATAATTGACTTACTGGCTTTTAATGCTTTGATAGTGAAAGTTGGTTCCCCTGAGCCAGATGATTGAATTTTTTTTCAAGGATTTTATTTATTTGATAGAGAGAGAGAGAACAAGCAGAGGGAGCAACAGAGGGAGAGGGAGAAGCAGGCTTCCTATTGAGGGCAGAGCCCGATGTGGGGCTCAATCCCAGGACCCTGAGATCATGACCTGAGGCAAAGGCAGATGCCAAACCAATTGAGCCACCGAGGTGCCCCAATAACATTGAATTTTAATATTAATGTGTCATGATCCCTAAGCTCTTTGGTTTTCCCGAGGTGGCTAGGAGGCTTCTCTGGTATTCCTGCCATTTCACCTTGCCCTACTCACTGAGTGTTCTCAAACTCAGTAAAGTAGGGGCGCCTGGGTGGCTCAGTCGGTTAAGCATCACCTTTGGCTCAGGTCATGATCCCAGAGTTCTGGGATCAAGCCCCGCTCAGACTCCCTGCTCAGCGGGGAGCCTGCTTTTCTCTCTCCCTCTGCTGCTATCCCTGCTTGTGCTCTCTCTCTCTCTCTCTGTCAAATAAATAAATAAAATCTTTAAAAAAAATACTCAGTAATTTCCCAGTGTAAAGAATAGATGTAGAGAAAGACTCAGATAGCATAAAACAGTTTTGAGAAAAAAAAATCAAATGCAAATGGAAAAGACATTGTAAGATAAAAAAAATGTTGGGGAAAATAAAAGAAGAAAAGGATTTTTTACATACTTTATACTTTTAATGGTATATTTTTATATTTTCCAGGCTATATACAATGAAAATACATTGCAATTGGAATTGGAAAATAGAATAAAATCAGAATATTAAGATACAAATAAATAGACTGTAAATGCTTGATTCCTTCTGGTCATTTATCCTTCTAACCATACATTTATGTGAACAATCTGAGTGATCAGATCCAAACATTTACTGGATATCTAGGATGTGCAAGTACTGTGACAGGCGTTTTATACACTATATTTCATGGAATTGTTTGAACCCTCCCCCCACAAAAAAAGAACCCAACAAGTAGTCAATTCAGTCAGAGCAGTATTTAGAAGGACTATTTTTCTTTATTTTATTATTTTTTTAAAGATTTTATTTATTTATTTGACAGAGAGAGATCACAAGTAGGCAGAGAGGCAGGCAGAGAGAGAGGAGGAAGCAGGCTCCCTGCTGAGCAGAGAGTCCGATGTGGGCCTTGATCCCAGGACCCTGAGATCACGACCTGAGCTGAAGGTAGAGGCTTAACCCACTGAGCCACCCAGGCACCCTAGGAGGACTATTTTCCTTTAATCATGAGACTATCTTTTAACTGGCCTCAAAAAGCCTACTTTAGTTCCTCTTCCCTCCTAACCCCCACAAAATGGAATATCAACTAATTACTTATTTTTTAATTTTTTTTACAGTGAAAAAACAATAAAAGGTTTGACTACATTCTTCACTGTACAGGAGAGTGACCATTTTAGCACCTCAGTGGACTCAGGCCTGAAGAGATTAAATGCTTGCCAAAGAGCCCAAGTTGGTATCTTAAGAGCCTCAGGAAAGGGACATCCCCCCCACATCTACTAAAGAAATAATATTTTCCCTCTAACCTTCCTTTGCATCAAAAATATATAAATTAATGTCTATGTGTGTATGTGGGTGTGCGCATATATGTGCGTGTGTTTTACTGTCTCTTGAAAGTTTGATCAGTCTTCCTTCCTCTCTTTAGCTGACTGGATCCCTCCAGGGGTCTTGTCTTTAGTTTCTTAGCAGAAAATCCCCCTGCCTGGCCAGGGGGCATCTCTGCTCTGAGGCCTTAAGGTTCTCTTTGCATCACACTGATTTCTTTCTTTTATTCCTACTACTTCTAGTAAGACATACCATATTTTTCATACTGATTGCTTTCTTGTGATTTTATAAGTTTTCTGCTTTCATTACTTTGTATCACAAAATTATTTTAGGTCTAACTATAGTCATTAGGGAATGAGACCAATACCAAGATATTCTTAAATTGCTGTAACCAAACTAATTTTTTTAATGAATGTAACCTTAATTATGCCAATTAAAAAAACAGTTTTTGAATTGAAGTGCTTTTGCAAAAATAAGACTATTTATTTTGGGAGCAAAAAACAAGGAATAATTTCATTCTCACTTTGAAACACAGTCAAATTTAAATTGCATTGATAAAATAGAAATATCATGGTTTATGAGTCAGAGATCTGGGTTCCAGTTCTGGCTTTGCTCCTAAGTGATATTAAGGAGAGCACTTCAACTCTCTGGTTCTTAATTTCTTTCTCCAAAAAGGAATTAAACTAAATGACTTTTAGGATATATAGCAGTTTTAAGACTCTCTAAGGCACCGTGTTATATATCAAACCTTTTAGATGTAAAATTATTCTGAAATTATAGTTTTGTATTTTAGAGGCAATATTATGGGGCTCATATCAAATAAACTGGTATGGAGCAACATTACTGTCTTGAACTCATGTGCTGTAGATATGAATATATGCTACAGCAAGCTTCAAATAGAATAGATGAAACTATTTTGAGAAGGCACCCTTGTTCATTCTTTTGCTGAGAACAATGCTGTCCAATAGAAATACAATGTGTGCCATATATATATATATATATATATATATATAATTAAAAATTTCTAGCAACTGCATTAAAAAAGTAAAAGAAAACTGAGATTAACTTTGATATTTCTTTTAACCTGATATATTCAAAATATTCCTGCTTCAATGTGTAATCAATGTAAAAGTTCTTAATGAGATATTTTGTATTCCTTTTTTTTAAGATGTTGACTCTTGGAAGTCTGGGAAATATTTAAATTTAGAGCGTACCTCAGTTGGGATTAGTAACATTTCAATTTTCAATAGCCACATGTGGCTAATAGCTACCACATATTGGTTAATGCAACTTTCTAGACAAATTATTTCCTTCTAATCATAACTTTAAAAGCTGTGTATTAAAAATATTTGAAAAAAAACAACAACACTCCACAACTTTGTACTCAACTGAATTTCAATGAATCTTTTGAGAGGATTATGTTTGCCCAGGTTTTGACAATGTGACCAGTTTCCCACAGCACAAACTGCAGGGACATCAATCATCTCGTAGAGAATGTAGGTCGTGCAACGAATCCCAATTATCCAGCTTCCATGATGGGCTGCGATGGCTTTGCCTGGAATTTCAAAAATGGCCTCAACTTGAAAGTGACATATTTCATTGTGTTCAATGCAAAACTGATGCCTTATCAGAAAACGTATTTTTCTACTCCTTTTAGAATAGTGACCACTGCAAACAGATTTCTACAGGTTTTGTATATTCTGCAGACAGTTCTTTCTTCAAGCCCCAAAGCAGAGAATCCAGTTAATCCAGATTTATGCTTCGTTGAAAATATTTTGTGTGATGTTGGACTGAAAGCTTCACTAGATTACACAATAATTAGCTTTTTGAGCAAAAACATTTAAATGTGCTTCTTTTCTTTTCTTGTCCCATATTTATATGTTAAAATAGAAATATGAGACATTTTGTAAAGTTTTCAGTAGAGAGCATCCATCCATGAGGTCCCAGTCAATGAAACAGAGATTGTCTCTGTGAAAAGTCTTTTAAGAGGAGGTGTTACAGGGACAACCAGGTGGCTCAATCAGATCATGCTCCCAGGGTCCTGGGATGAAGCCTTGTGTGGGGCTCCCTACTGGGTGGGGAGTCTGTTTCTCCCTCTGCCTCTCCTCCCCACACACCCCTGCTTGTGCTCTCTCTTGCTCACTGTCTCTCAATAAATAAATAAATAAATAAATAAATAAATAAATAAAATCTAAAAAAAAAAAAAAGACGGGTTGCACAAAGAAAACTGTTTTCTCACCAACTTTCCCAATGTATCTGAGTCATGTAACTTCGATTCATATCAAGTTCTTTGCAGAGTTTAAAACTTTAGAGAACTTCTAAATGAATTAGTCTTTGCTTCATAACTACACAGAACACTCACAATGAAATGCAAATGTCATGCATCCATGGAGTGAAAGACTTCAGGATTCTCACCCTTGAATCCTGATCCACTGCTTATTTTAAGACCTCAAATTCTTCAAGTGCTTAATCTCCACAGAGGTTATGGAGTTTCAAGATGCTTAAACATCAAAAAGTTAAGCAGACATAAACTTTTAGAGTTGTCAGGGACTTGTAGTTTCCTCTGGTCCAGCAATTCCTAACTTGGGCCAGCTATGCTGGAATCATCTGTGGTACTGGTCATAAATATGGATTTCTGGGTTTTTTTTCCTCATCCTCACCTCAGGATTTCTCAGAGTAGGTCTTGGGATTGTCATATTTATCAGAGCCCTTGAGTGATCTTCTGTTTGATCAGGTTGGAGACACCCCATCTTCTGTCCTGCAACTGAGAAAATAGAAAATGAAAGAATTTCAAGTGTTTGCCTTGTATCTCATGGCTTAGCCAATGTCACGCCAAGGTCCAGAGCCCTTTTGTGTTTTCCTCTAAATGACCCAATCTCCCCAAATTATATTCCCTAGCATATACTGAACTAATAAAAGAAATTCATTTTCAACAATGAGGATTTTAAAAAATGGATTCATTTGAATTAAAGTTAAACAGATTCCCCTTCTTCAATTGTTTAATTGAGCTTTTATTATCAAACTTTGCAATGGTGCTCTTCAGAGAAACTTGCAATCCCTTTCTCCTAAGCCCTTCTCTCGTTTTTAAGGTATATGAGGTTTAAAATAATGTAAGAAGATGCTCATATATTTTTCGGTGGCAGCTGGAATCATTTAGGTAGGTTTATGTAAATTTTATGCAAATTTAGCACATTTTTATGCCCCCAAACTTATGGTGATCATAACTATTTTATTCACCAAAAGTTGGCTTTCAGCAAAATCCTACTGAGGACTGATGATCTATGTGTCCTTCTTCTGCCTAGCTTTTTGTGACATTTATCATCATACTCCTTGGATACCCAAAGACTTGCAATATGTGAATATAGGGCTGAAATAAGACCGTGATCTTCCTCCAACCCAGGCTAAACTATACAGAAAGCATTTAGAAGCTCATTCCATGGAGCTGCCTTTCTCGTTCCCCCCTACAACTCATCTTGATTCATTCATGCCACAAAGTACCAGTTGTTTAGATTATAATTTCACTGAGTAAAAAGGCACACCCTAATATATATGGAAAGTATTACTAAATTGTATTAGATTTAAGAGTGACTGTTTGCCAGCAGCTAAATGTAGAGAGAATAAGTTCCGACAATGCAGCTCTAGAGAAAATCTTAAGGGTGATGATTTCATTAATTTTCAGAGCTTTACAGCCAACTGGCAGAGGTTTTTCTATACCATTCTTGCTTACTGCTGTTGACATTGCTTTCTTTTCTTATATTAACCTGTGTTAAAATGATACAATAGCAATAATAGTGAAATAAAATTAACCTCTTTATATAATTTTAAAGCATCTTAACTAAATTAAATAATAGTTCCCCGAGTTTATAATGCTGCAATGTACCTGGTTTTAGGAACACTTATGGATCCTCATATTAGTTTTAGCTACAGATAAATAACATTTAGAAAATTGAATCATATATACATAAGGAAAAGGAAACTTCTAGCCTTAAGAAGGAATTCCCTGTTTAAATCCTATTCCTATATAGGATCCTGTATATTTCTGTATTAAATTCGATGCCTAGTTGTCTTACTTGTAGAAAGAGCACCAATCCTGGAGACCAGAGGGTCTTCGTTTGAGTGATGGTTCTATCACTTTACTTATGTGACCTTAGGCTAATGACAGAACTCTGGGCCCCAGTTTCCTTATCTGCAAAATGGGGATATTAGTGTTAATGTTGCCTTCTTCATATGGTGTTTTAAAAATAAAGTAATAAATGTGTGTGACTAGCAGAAAACCTTTATTCCCTAGAATTCAAAGGAGTTTGTCTCATGCAGAGGGAAACCAAACAAAACAACAACAACAAAAACGAACAAGTGGTTCTACTGTAGAATCTGCACTTTCTACAGTGCCTGCAGGGGAAGCACCTGGATTAGGACAACTGTGTCTGAAAAACAGGAGGGTAGGAGGGTAGAGAATGCCAGGGAAGAGAGAACACAAGGGAGAGGGGGTGTCAGGGCATCATAAGCATAGCATTCCTGGGAAAGAGAGGTTAGAATTTTCCATGTGAAAGAGCTGGATGGACAGAGGGATAGATGGATGAATGGACAGATAGACAGGCAGATGGACTGACTAGGTAAGTTCCTGCACCACCTTTTTAAGAAAACCATCAGTCAAAGTCTACTTTAGGGCAGCTGCTCAATGAAGCATCAGGGCAGCCCAGAATTCTTTCCACTTAATATGTAAATGTTGTCACTATTAAGCTTTTATACAAACTCCAAGTATTTCTGTTTCTTAGATGTGGCTGCTGCTGGGTGAGTGGATCCTCTAGGAGGATCCCCAATCCATTCCTGGGAAGTTTGGCCTTCTTGATGTTGTATTGAAACCTTTTGATTCTGGTGAGTGTTACCTTGGATCCTAAGTCTCTGTTCAGAGTCACAGAAACAGAATACTTGTCTTCCTTTTTATGTAGGGTAGCACCACTCCAAACAGGCTCAATGCTGGATAAGGGTGGAGAGCTCTAGTCTGTGTGTCACCCCATGATTGTCAGTGTTGAAAGTCTCCATAAAACATTATAAGTATGTTAAACTGAGAGTTAATTTCCCCTTCATCTTCCAGTATTCAACTTAGAATTCTCCAAGCCTTGAATTAGGTTTTTGGGGCTGATCACACAACTCAAAATTTACAAGATGTTAACATCTCACTATAGGACCAAACAGGCCAACAAAAAACTCATTTTATATAACATGTTCACGAAGTGGAGCACTAAGTTATTTTGTAATAGGATAGCTTTCTATAGTACTGTGTTTTCATGGAAAAATGGAATCATCATCAAAAACCTATCTTCTATATTTTCAGTGATGTGAAAGATAATTCTTTTACCCCATTTATGTATCATTCACTCATTCAGCATTCATCCACTTCTTTATTTAAACATAATTTACTCAGCAACACTTAATTTCTACTAGGTCCTAGGCATTTGGCTAGGTGCTAGTGCTAGAGATAGGGAGTATATGAGTTATGGTTGGGGCCTAAAAGAATCTTGTCATCAAGTGTTTAAACATAAATACTTAGAGTTTGTATAAAAGCTTAATAGTGACAACATTTACATGTTGTGTTTGTATAAAAGCTTAATAGTGACAACATTTACATGTTAAGTGGAAAGAATTCTGGACCGCCCCGATGCTTCATTGAGCAGCTACCCCAAAGTAGACTTTGACTGATGGTTTTCTTAAAAAGGTGGTGCAGGAAGTTACCTAGTCAGGAGTTGGTATCAGGAATAGGGATGAAAAAAAGAGTTTTCAATGAGTTACCATGGGTGAAAGAAGGAAAAGTGGAATTGAGGTGAAATACCAGGGGGATAGACACGTGTCTATATGGAGGCATGACCCACCAACATTATAAACCTCTACCCTTGGAAGAATTATTTTCCTCCAACTTTTTTATCATAAGAGGAAACAGATCCTTGAGACATATAGGGCAAGGCAAGGTCTCCTCTGGACTAGACCTTCCCAGGGTTTTGGTATAATTCCAGATCCCCTCATCTTGTTAGTGGAAGACATCACACAACAGGGGACTAACTATTTCCTATAGGATTTTATTTTATTGTATTTTGATGCCATATAGAGTAGTATACTTTTTATTTTCCATTATAGACATATAATCTCAAAGAATAATAATTTATCCTTTCAACTACTCATTAGTTAAGTCTAGTTCTCTCCATATGAAAAAATAAAAGAAAAAATTTAACCCCATTCCCTTCCTTTCTGGAAGGCATTTTTAATTTTCCAAATATTGTTCACTAATCAGTATCCCAAGAGTTTAAGTGTTCCAAATGGCACCCTCCTAATTTTTAACAACTAAGATGGTTGCAGAATTTTCTTATTTAGGTCTAACAAAAATCCAGCGAAGATGCTGGCAAAAATGACATATCATTTTATGTCTAAATTTAGTGACAGACATGTAGCCAAGTTTATTTTTCACAAGATACTGAAGTTCACAGATTTTTCTAAAAAGAGTGGTAAGATCTAAATAACCATGTAACCAAGAATTTAAAGGAAGAGATGAAATAGTGGTCTTTTACTCTAACCCCTGTTATATTCATTTGAGCATCAAATTGGGCAAATCCTTTTTACAAAGTCCCCACCTTTTCTTCCTCCCTTTAGAGAAAATATTGGCCTCAGAGTGTCCAGTAAATTACTAGACCAAAGTGAATTTTAATCTTTTGATTCTTGACCTAATTTTCTTCCTATATTTAGCCAGTATGGAGTTAAGGGTCTTGTGTATACATTAAAGCAGAACCTAATAGAGACTAAAAAAGGGAGAAAGATAAAGGAAACAAGGAAAGAAAATAAAAAAAACAATGCAGTTATCTCTTCTTTGATGAGTTCTGGATATAAATAAGGGTGTGGTTAAAAAGTGAGTCATTATACCACTGCCTACTCTTTTGTGGCAAAGACAATGATACTATGGAACTAATGCAGCTAGAGAGGCATTTATATTATTATTAGCCTCTGAAACAATAGACAGGCAGGAGTGTATTGTTCTGGAAAATGTTCAAAGAGGAGGAGTCATTTTGCCTCTTTAAAATTTCATATCTATTTTTTTTCCTGTGTCAGTTGGAGGAAGCTCTTTTTTTTCCCTTTTCTTAAGCAAAGTGTTTTGCACTAGTAGGTAGTGAGTGAATTCTTCTTGCCAGCAGGAAGAAAAGCAATTTTTGAATGCCAAATATAGCTCCTTTGTGTGAAAATACCACATAACCAGAGACATTTCAGAGAAGAAAGGAAAGATACATGTTCTGAATTAATATTTTTTAAATGTACAAGGAGAGGAATGTTAGCAATGGAACAGGAAGAAATTGACATAAATAGACTGAGAAGAAACAAATCATCTTATCTACAGTCACGGCAGCCCCAAAATCGGATAGTTTATCCTGTCTGCAGCGCTCTTGGCATTTTCTGTGATCTCAGAAGGATAATTTATCCTCCCAGGCCATGTCTAGAGGAGATAGATGTTTCTAATCATTCTGTTTAGTTCAAGATATTTCTTCTTTTCCTTGCCTTCTACTTCTGGTTTCAGTATAAGATCACCAACTAGGCAAAACATGAGCTACCTTGGACACAAAAGTGGCCGAATTACTGGGGACAAAGGTAGAATAATCTCATACATGGCTGTCTTTAAGTCTTCAAGTCACACTGACACCTTTGGGATCCATACACCCTGAGGAGTCTCTTCATCCATTATTTACAGAGAGCAGGAAAATCAGTTATTTACAAAGAGGTTTGATAGAGGCAGTAGAACTAGGACTTTTATCCATCCAGTATCTTTTCCTGCTTCATTTAGCAATAACGTGTGTTTTGCCTTTGACAAATTAACCCCCTTGCCCCATGTGATCTTGGTGACACTAGCCATCCATCTATCCTGCCTTTCTTACCACTATTGAATGGATATGTGATCCAAAACTGAACAGTGAGATACTGTTCCTGGAACTTGAGTCTTGAGTGGAATGATAAAATGGAACATGGTCACTGATTCAGTTTGCTAGTAGTACTTCGAAGAAAGTCCCCATTGATGTATTAATCCTCTCAATGAGACTGCATGAATTGTCCTGATTTCTCCTTCCCTAGGCTTGGCTAATCAGTTTCTTGATTGCATTAGTTACCTCACATCGTGAATTTGATTTTGAAGTTGGCCAGGATGGTTGCAACCCAAAATTCCTAACTGCAACAAGCAGAAATATTTCCTCAATATGACTCATCTCTTAGTAAGATACCTATGTGGAAATAGTGTTCTTCCTTTCAGAAACCCATGTGTTGGTTTCTATCTTCTTATTACCTTGTCTCAGTTTTATTCATTCATCCATTCATTTATTCAATTATATTGTCTTTTGTCCATTCATTTGTGGACTAACTACCATCTTCTAGGCACTAAGGGTATTTCCTTTAAGTATTTGCATGACATACTTCTTCATGTCTCTAACTCTCTGCCTAAATGTCACATTCTCAATGAGATCTATGACCTCTTTTCTTAGTCTACAGTCCCAACCCCCTTATCCTGATTTTTTTATAGCATTTTCACCTTTTCAGGGACCATATAATTCACTTATTTGTCATAATGTATTATTATTATTATTATTATTATTATTATTACAGTTTGCTTATTGTCCATCTTCCTGAAATAAGAACAAACTCCAAGAAAACTGGGTTTATTTATTTATGCCTTGTTCATTCTTATATTCAGAGGACCTGGATTAGTGCCTGACATTTATTGAATAGATGAAATGTATTAGAGTTTCTTATAAAGTACATAGATATCTTGGGTGCCTGGGTGGCTCAGTCGGTTAGCAACTGCCTTCTGCTCAGGTCATGATCCCAGCATGCTGGGATCAAGCCCCAAGTCAGATTCCCTGCTCAGAGGGGAGTCTGCTTTCCACTCCTCCCTGCTTATGTTCTCTGTTGCTATTTCTGTCTCTTTGTCTCTCAAATAAATAAATAAAATCTTTTTTTAAAAGTACATAGATATATACATTATGAAAGGAACATATTGTGACTTGTTAATGTGTCAACTTGGTGAGGCTGAATTCCATTCCTTAAAATTCCCTTTGCTCTACGTCTTCTATGAGGTTGGGCCACAAGGTCAATTCTTGTAGAGAATTTGTGGGATTGAAGTGAAGCTGCAGCTTTTTCATAGCTAGTCCCCATGTTGCTTACCTGCTAGCTCACCTCATTCTCCTTGGTGTGAGTCAGCAGCTAGGCCTGAAGCTGCTCAACTCTTGTGGCTTTTCCATCAGTGTTGCTGACTTCTGGTCATGTGTGTGTTTTCTCTCTCTGACCAAGAGCCCCAACTTCTTCAGGATACTTACACCACCAAGGTCAGAGGCAATAAGAACATATACATTTTATAGTTTCACAGACTCAAGCCATGCTTGTAATTCCAGCTTGTTTTTGACCAACTTACATCAATTTTCCCTTTCCAACTGGTTGCATTGGGCTTTAAGCTTCAATGTCAGATTGAAGACAACAGCCTCGCGGAAGCTGATTAACCATCTCCAGGGACTGTATAAGGATGAATCCTTTTTTTTTTTTTTCTTTTTGAAATCTATCTACCTGCCTACTTACCTACCTACCTACCTACCTACCTACAATTCTAATGTCTAAATGCTGAATGAATTCTAGCCCCTGACTGATAGAGATTTTGGAACCTGGAAATGAAATGAGGTGCTACCATAACAAAGCCTAAAATGTGGGCATGGCAATGGATGCAGGCAGTTTGCAGAAGTTGGAAACCCTTTAAGAATTTTGAGGAGACTATTAGTGAAAGCTTCAAGTGCCTTGAATATACTCTTCATAAAATTTTAAATTATGTGGTGGCTGACAGTGACAACTTTAAGGAACGGGAGAAAAATGAGAAAATGTAGCTTATTGGAAACTGGATTAAAGGGCAGAAATTTAGCAACATTATTGCTGTAGAAATCAAGAGAATAGAAAGTTTGCCTAATTAATCAAGCAGAGGAGATTTCCAAAGTGTTTAAGTACAACCTGATTTCTCCTTGCTGTTTGAAGTAAGATGTAGAAGAGAGAAACTCAGGTAAGAACTTAAAGCAAACAAACAAAAAAGTGAGAATATGACTTTTCGAAAGATCTCAGACTCTTCACATGGTCCAGGATTCAGAAGGAAGGAAGGAAGATATAAAATTAGAAATGTAAAGCTAGGAGGAAGGAAGGAGGAAAGGAAGGAAGGAAGGAAGGAAGGAAGGAAGGAAGGAAGGAAGGAAGGAAGGAAGGACAGGAGGGAGAAAAGAAGGAAAGAAAGCAAGCAAGCTCTGAGCAAAGATAAAATCCAGAGCAATGTCAAAAAAAATATATGAAGGAAGATAAAGTCCAGAGTATGACCATAGAATATCTTATTCAAATCACAGAAGGTCTTCAGTGGTGCCTCAGAAGAACTTGATTCAGACTGAAGGCTTCTAGAGAGATTAAGAATGCGCCACAGAGGGTCTCTCCATCAAACTAATTCTAGAAAGTTTTAGGTCCTCAGCCTTTAGTCATCTTAGCAGCAGAGCAGCCAAGGTAGGGAGAGAGGGATTTATCCAGAAAAGGTTGTGGGGTGTGGCTTTTGTCTATTGGGTTCAACCCCAAGAAATTTCATAGGGGACTCAAAGTTTTAAAAGGAAAATTATGTAGAAACATTGCAGCTTGGGCTGAGCGGGAGAGAGATGGTATTGAATGAGATGAGATTGGCCTTTGAATCCTCAAAATTTTGACACTTGTGACTTTTTGTGAAAATGTTAAGATAACTAAGAGGGTGGACCAGGAGCACTGAGGACACAGTGGGAAAACATGAAGAATTATTTCAGATAAGAGGTCTAATCAAAAACCTGCCAACATTTACCTAGCTGAAGTTCAGAATTGCAGTGGACCAGTAACTCCCTTGTATTTCCCACCTCACTCTTTGAACATGACTGTCTATAATGGTTATCCTGTGCCGGTTCCACCATTATGTTGCAGGGTGTGGGGATAGGGAACAGATAATTTGTCTCTTTTGCTTCTGCTTCCTAGAACTACAGATTATAATGAAATATACTTGAGGAGTCCTGCTTGAGGGATTGTACTTGAGGAACCTCATCCATACTTGGATCTGATTTAGATGTTGAGCTTTTGGGTTTTGAGTGGATATTAAGAATTTTGAGGTCTCTCGGGGAAGTAAGTATATTTTGCCTTGAGGGCCAGAGGATGGACTATTGGGAGTCTCGAAGGCAGCCCCCCAAGCACCCTTATCTTCTGCGATGCACACTCTTGTGGTCTTTGCTTGCTAAGAATTGTTTAGGCTTATTGACTCACTTCTAACAAGTAGAATACAGCAGAAGTGATAGGATGTCAATTCTGAGAAAAGTTTATAAAAAGTTGTGGTTTCCATCAGTAGGCTTTCTCACTGTCTTTTGAATGACTCAAGGTGGGAAAAGCCAGCTGTCATGTCATGAGGCGGCCTGTGGCCAGTTCCATGGGAGTGAACTTGAAAGTGGACCTTCTGAGACTTACCAACTGCCAAGTGGATAAGCTTGGAATCAGATCCTCCACAGTCAATCCTTGAGATGACTGCAACTCCAGCCAAAACCTTGATGATAGCTCGTAAGAGAATTTGAGCTAAAACTAGTCAGAAAGCTGCTCTTAGATTCCTGATATACAAAAACTGTTAGATAACAAATGTTTTGTAATTTTCAGCCTCTAAGTGTCAGGATAATTTGTTATGAAGAAGTGGGTAAAAAATATATTTCTATTCTAGAGGATAGCCTACACTCCAGTGTTCTAATTGCTATTATGTAACATTTTGTAAAGGGGCAATGCCAATCTGTTTAATAGGATGATGTTGTCAATGAATCCTTTAGTCTCCATTTGAAGAATGACAACCTCAAGTTTTGTCTTCTGTCTCTCCGTTGTCTTACTTGATCTTTTGATTAATTAATTCCTTTAGTTATAAAATGATAGCTAAACAGGTATTAGGGTATGATGTTCTCTTGTGTCCTTAGACTTCTTTCAGGTTAGAATACCCAATAGAATGGGCTGGATCAATACCTAACAATAGCTAACTTGTTGGCAAACTTTATCTGTACCAGGAATTGTGCAAATTGCTTTTTATGTAATCATTTTAGATAATTATCATATCAAAGTACTGGTACCATTAGTATTCTTTTAAAGAGACTTAAAGAGACTTTAAAGAGACTTACCTAGTGTCACACATTGGTTAGCGGTGGATCTCAAGGCAGTCTTTCTGCAACACCTGAGCTCTCAATAACCCTAGCAAGGAAGATCTCCTGTGTACCTCTTATAAGCAAGTTAATAAATTGTAGTGAGTGGATTCTCTTCATGGCACAGTACTTATGGAATAGAATTAGGGCAAACTCTTTCTATGTCTTCATGGATATAGCCTGAGGGAGGCTTGGAATCCACTCCTTTGCCAACGCCAAATCCATGGTGTTTTTGAAGAGAGGGAAGAATGCTCAAGATGAAATATATTTTGTCAGCAGGTTAGAGCCTCTGCCCCTTAGAAAATTTTAGCTGATCTGAAATGTTGTTTAGAATGTGGGACATAGTTGAACTGGCCATTTATATTGATATCCAGGATCAAAAGTACATGATCCTGAAGGAGCAGTCTCAGGGTCAGAACAAGAACTCTGCCTCTGCCCGTAACCAGGGCCACCACCTCTTTGTTTCTTACTAAGGAAAAAAGGAGCTCGCATGTATGGTAAACTGGTATGTGCCAGAACATCTACTAGAAGCCTCAACTTATACATCTAGGGTCATCCTGACAAATGCCACTGACTCTTGTTCATTATTTTAAAAAGAGAATTGAAGTATAAAATATAATGGATTTCTTGATATTAACAAGTGTCTTTGTTCTATTTTAAAAAACATCTTTTTTTAAGGGCTTGGCATTAATACAGTCTCTTAAAAATGGAATTTTAAGTTAAGGTTCTTAACTAAATATTTTTATTTGCTTTTTCCTCTCCCTAATTTTCCCACAGACTTCATTTTTTTTTTTCAAAATCAAATCTTTTTCTCTCTCACTTTTAAGTTTCAGCATAATTTTAAAACACCATTGTTGGAAAATGCAGTCTATTTTCTTTTGGACAACTTTCTCATACTCAGACTATGCAGTCAGTCAGAGGGTGATGGTCAGACCAAAGTTTATCTTATCACACCAGAGTTTTTAGGTCATTTCCAGTTCTTAGTTTTTCTTTTCAAACTTTCACTTGAAAAGAAAATTAATTGGGAAACACCAGCAAAGGTTTTTTCCTTCCTCTTTCAGCTACTCAACTGCCAACTGCCAATTCTTTCTGAATTCTTTATCTGATGTGCGCAAGAGACACGGAAATTATGGCTGTTCCTGGAGCTGGCAATAGTTAAATGAAATTCTAGAGAGTGACTCAAACCGACAAGTATTTTGTAGACTCTTTTGATTATACACAGCTTTCCCTGGGACATAAAAACCTCTCGAAGGATTAGCTTCTAGAGAGAATTACCATTTTGGAAGAATTGTGCCACATTTCAATGATAAAATTATTCAGAAAAAAACACTCTCTGTAAATAATCTCTGAGTTCTCACAAACATCTGAGCACTTGGGGACCGGAAACAGGGCACAATTTGCATAGATTAAATACACACACATACACACACGCTGACATCTACTAATCCAAAGGTCTCACGGTTGTGTTATGATACTCTCTGGAAACTTTCGTCAGAATGACTGTACTAACTCTTCAAAAGAGCCTGTGATATAGACCACGAATACACTGCTGTAGAAACCTTATTTTAACCATTGATGTATTTCAGCTCTATAAAGTTTGTAACTGAATTAACTTAGTTAAAATCTAAGTATGTTGTATGTATCTTTTCCTCAATAGACTAGTATGAAATGTAAACTTATCTTTTTTTAATTTAATGCCTTAAAGGACCTAAATCATATATTATAAACACTTGCCATATGATGGCTCTTCTGTTAGATTTAAATCTCATTGTTTTCAAAATGTGATTTTGAGCATTGTTATTACACGAGTTAGCTACATCAAGTTCCCTGAGATTATTTTTACCAGAATATTGGATGTGTTGGTGGAATATTTTGTTGCATTACATTTCTGTCTTATAAACTTTCAAGACATCATAAAGTATTAAGGCTGGAAAGTAACTCAGAATTTTGTACAACTGGTTAATTTCTTATCAGAAATAGTCCGGAGGGGTTGAGTGATTTTGAACATTTAACTGATGACTGGCCACTATACCAAGAAACAATGTGACTCAACTGCATTTTCTGTGATGATGGAGGCCATATCAAGTATCACTTTCCAAATCAGCACAGTAGTTGTCTTGGCTTTAGGCTTCAGTCCAACATTTCATGAGGAAGGGTAGTAGAGTGAATTCATGCTCTTCCTCCTTATCTAAGCCCTTCTTAGGTCAGGGTCCCACATTCCAACTTTCCCATCCCAGACTAAATTGCAGTAAGAAGTTTTGGAGAAATTAGCTCTGAGTATGCAATGCTCGATGACAGGAAAAATTCAGAAAATGTGCTGGTGTGAATATGAGCAGGTATTTCTATGGCTGGGATGAGGGTGGGCAAGATGAAGAAGTAGATGGGGGTGGGCAGTGGGGGAAGAGAGCTGTGATGTTCCAGGAAATAATTTGCTCTCATGTCATCCTGGTAAAAGGCGTCTCCCTTAAATCAGGCAGGCATAATTGGCGTGATACCCGGTAGCCTGCACGGTTATAAATACATGGCCTTTCATCCTAGAGATGGCCCATTACCACTCACTAAAACAGTCTGTCACAGTGGTGCTCTGGGGCCATTCATTTTTCATGACGCCCCTTGACGATATGACTGGGATTTCCTGAAACCATGCTCTGGTCCCTGCCCAGTGAGTGATCCTCATTAATACCCTCTGATTCCTTTCTTCCAAACATTATCATGCCTTAGTAGTGTGTGTGAGTGTGTGTGTGTTTTCCAAAGACAAACAAATAAATGGAGCAAAAACTAAGCTTAGCTTTGCTGCAAACACAGCTTATTCATGGGGTGAAGCTTGGCTAAGAGGCAATCTTAAGTCACTTGGAGTGTTGAAAATTTCCAGTGTAATGCATATGAAGTCAGAAATTTTTAAAAAGCGATTAAAGCTCATCTCTATCTCTCCATTCTGAAGGCTCAGATTTCCCGTCATGAAAGGACCACTTTGGCACAGCAGTTGCAGCAAAGCGGGGCCTTCTGATTTGCTGGCTGCTTCAAACAACAGTTGTCCCTTTGATAGTATTGACACCTATCTCAGTTCACAATCTAGTGCCTCTCCTGCACTTTGTAACATATCCCATCTGTTTTTTAGGGCCCCTGTGGTAAGGAAACCTGGAAGAGTGAAGAAAGGCCTGATTGATCACAAGGTCCTATCAAATGTCAAAGCCCGCCCTGGCTGACCTCCCATCTATTCAAAGCTGCTTTGATTTAATCTCCAAACTGGCTGCTTCTCCAGGCTGTGAGTTCTATCTGCAACCCATGTGTCAGCATTGAGATATGACCTGCTTCACGCTCCATTCATCTCATTTGAAGGACGGAAATTAAACTGGAGGGTCGAAGAGGGGAACTGTTCAAAATACACACACATTAACTGAAGGCTTTTGTGTGGGTGCATTATAGGAGTTTGAACAACCATTAAAAATTATATTAAAACGAAATTGATCTTTACTCCACCAAAACAGTTTAGAACTTTGCCCCCTTCGCCACCCCCTTCATCTATTCTTTCTTGTAGTAGTCATATGAACCTGATCTCATTAAAGTTCGAAGTAAAGGAAAGAAAATTTTACAGTTTTTCAGTTTGTTTTAAAAGATATCCTTTAGAAAATTAACTTATTGCCTGCAGTTTGCAGAGTAAATATTTGGGGAAGAAAATAGAGATCCAAAGAACTGATAACCAGACTAATAAAAAGGTACACCGCTATGTTTAGCATTATTGATTCATTTAAGCTTCACCTTTCAAGGTTTTTTTTTTTTAAATTCATTTAAAATTCCGATTTTGGGAATAATTCTATAACTGTCCAGGCACATTGCTGTGGTATAAATCTATATATTCCCAATACCATTTTTTTTCTTTCTCAACTTCCCTTGCTTCTTTTATTGGCCCTTTTAATACTATTAAGCAGGGCTAATAACTAGAAAAACTTGATTCCTTATAGATTTGTTTGTTATAATAAGTTGAAAAGTAAACTCTATTTGATTTACTAGAGGTGTCCTAAAATGTGAATAAGATAATTATATTCTAAGTGTGTTTGGAGAGGGAGCTCTATTTATTTCTGCATGCTTTCATTTGCTCATACATTCATGCATTTATTATTTGAACTCTGTATTATAACAATATCCAGGTAGGGAAAGCACTTTTTAATTTTATTTATAAAGTATGTTATGCATTTCCTGTTATAGTAGTGCATATCTGCTATCAATAAACAGTCAACAAAGACAGGAGAAAAGAGGGAATGAGACAGAAACAAACAGTTTGTTTATGAACATTTTTTATTTTCTTTATTTTTTTTGTGGAATCACACTTTTCCTGCTTGGGAGAAGACTGCATTTTAAGTTGTTCTGGTCACCCCAAGTTTTACATCTATATGATATTTTGCATGGAACTGATTAATTTGTTTTGTTAATATTTTATGTAAGACTGTTTAGGTTTTTTAAGTTTTTCACCACTATGAATATTATTATGTAAAATATTTTTATGCTTCCATGATTTTCTCCAAAAACTCTCTAATTTGGAATTAGGAGGTACCCAGTTTAATATATGCAGTCAAAAGTATTATCTTTTCCTTTATGTTTCTTCATTTGAATACCTACATAGAAATAACTTTCCTTCTTAAACAATCGTATATGTTTTCTTTAGTACATATTGTTTTATATTTAATATATGTGCAAGAGGAGAATGAGTACTCTAGTAGATATTAGTGTTATTTCTACATAAACCATTTCATAGGACTTATGGAAATGATTTGAAACTCTAGTTATATGGCAGAAAAGCTTATGAGCATCTGAAGCATTCAAAGAATGCCATTTAAGCATTTAGTTTTGCAAGCAGGGAAGCAGAAGAATACTGTATGACTGTTTCTCTCTTGTACTGCTTCTCAGTAAAATTTCCTTCCTGCATATCTTTATGTAAATATCTTATTACTCAAGGCAGAATGTGTTAAAGCATGCGTTTTGCAAGTTAATTCATTCTTTACAGCGTTAAATGGGAAGTGGGTTCATTGTTTTCATGTAGTACTTTGCAATAGAACTTTTTGCAGTGATAGAAATGTTCTGTATTTGTGCAACTCAGTATGATGGCCACTGGCTACAGGTGGCTACTGAACACATGAAATGGTTACTGAACTGAGGAACTGGATGATTCCATATACTCTAAACTGTGGCCGGTGGCTCTCTTATTGCACAATACAGCTTTAGTGGTTTTACCATTATTTGAACTATTGTAATAATTTATTAACATTAAAGATGTTTACCAGTTATTCAAGTTTATTTCACTGAAGAATAAATATTACATGATGAGGAACTTATAATTTTGGAATATAAGGAGAATAAGAGAGATTAAAAACTGTGCATTAAGAATCATTTTTCATGTTTTCTTTCAGAGAAGAGGATTGAAAATGTCAAAAAAGAAAGGTGATGATAGTGTCTTCATGGGACCCCTGGGTAAGATGGATTGGCAAAGAATAAGATGATTGGGCTTTGAAACTAGCCTATTGAGTAAGTCACTTTCGGTGATCTGAGTTACTTGATATGCCTGATAAGGAGGTTAGAATGAATGATTTTCTTTGTTCTCATTGTGGACAAATTATATGAATCTCTTCTGTTTTATATTCAGAATCAAATACTGCATTTTCCTTCATACCTCAGTAATGTGCATAAACACTCAGTGCCCAATGCTTGTTAGTGCTAAGTATTTGTTGAGTGAATGGCTATACTCAGTTGTCTACTTGAATCAATAGCTGCTTTTACCAGCCACTCTTGTAACTTGCTGTTTTCCACACTCAGACTTGGGCAAGGTTTTTAAAAACAGATGGTTTTGATGTAGGAGACATCTTTTGCTACAGAGTATTAGAGGATCATTGGCTTAGCCCTCTGCTCTTGAGTTGCTAAAAGGTTCTACTTCCAGAGATGGCCAAGGAAGTGTGAGATTCTAGAATTCGGCTGACCTTCCTAAAGGAAACTCCTCAGGATGTTCCTAAAGGCCTGGATAAAATGTACTGGCAATGATGGGAAGGCAGGAGAATATAACTAAGACTTAATATCCTGACACCTATCATATATGACATTTCTGAAAAGGAGTTTTCATACCTCAGCAATATTGATTACTTTGATCACTCAAGTCCAACATAATTAAACTGTCCTTCTTTTATATTTTGACACATTATGTTTTGCTTGTTAGGTATTTAATATTACATTCTTCAGGATATAGTTAGTCTTTAATGCGATGATGTATTTTTAATCCAATGAAACCGTTAAGTTCATAAGGAGAAAGGCACAAATCTTATTCCTGGCACACAGTCTCTCACAAACCCCAGCCCAGTGTATTTTTTTTCCCCACCCAAGATCATACATATGGGGAAAACTGTCTAACAGGAAAGCATTATACAGATATTGCTAGTTGTTATTATGGTAGGAATTGATGTAGGTAATTTAATAATTACTCTTATTTCTGTTAAATACTCTCCTCCAGGAACTTAACAGCTGGTTAACATTTTCCTGAGCTCACTATATAGATACCCTGAAATCTTACCAGAATTTCTAGAATTTTAATCCTACAGGAATGTCTAAGGAAAATTCATTATACTCTTCCCTGAGAAGAGATAATATTAAAAAATTAATGACCATTTCAGTCCTGTGGGATATAATATAGTTCAGGGGAGGGGAGGGGGTCTGTCACTATCCTTTTCAAGGGCAATTCACAACAACAATTTGAGTGATAAATCCCTGAAGCTTGATGTTCTTCTCCCCATTGTAGAATGTGAGTGTTGACAAAGACACCTTTTAAATGTAGCAATACCTCATTTGAAATTAGTGCATCTGGTTGAGAATTTAAAAAAAGGCTCAGTGTGTAGTAAGACTTATATATAGATGTTCATATCCTTTAGTACCATGAATTCACAACTGAAACTGTATCTCAAAACAATAGCTCAATAGAAATAAAAATCTAAGGGAATGAGTACCTTACTTACGTCTTATCAATGATAAAAGGAAGTTGGAAACAATTTAGATATCCATTACTAGGGAATGCTTAAAGAAATTAAAGTATACTGGCAAGAAAATATGTTAGAATGTTATTATGTTATTTTTTTAGCATTTTAGAGCCTATATGAATCAATGTTTATGCCATAATGTCAAGTGGAAAAACAGCAGAATGAATAGTTGTACTTAAGTATGTGAGATGTTTATATGTTTATATGCATATGGGCATTAATATTCCTCAAATAGACGTGTTTCACTAGGTAGAGGGTTTATAATATGTAAAGAATACAGCCTTGGGATGATCTGAGCTAGGTTTATATTCCAGCTCTGTCCCAAACTGACACTGGCAAACTATAAAACTCTCCAAATATTAGCAAAATTTTTGTTTTTATTAGTTAAAATTCTTTTCTGAAAATTAATGCCCAGGACATAGTAGGAACTCAATACCATTATTTCCCTTTTCTTTACTAAATACCTGAGACTTCCCTAGGATAAGAAATTTTACTCAAATTGATTAATTCTCATAGGAATTTCAATATTCTTGTTTTTGATCCCAGTAAGAAATTTTAGAAGGTAATTAGAAATTAAGGATTCAGGTGTGCTTGGTTGGCTCAGTTGGTTAAGTGTCTGTCTCCAACTCAGGTCATGATCCCAGGATCCTGGAATTGAGCCCTGCTTCAGGCGCCCTGGCCAATAGGGAGTCTGCTTCTCCCTCTGCCCTTACCCCTGCTAATGCTCTCTTCCTCTCTCTCTCTCTAATAAATAAATAAAAATTTTTAAAAAATTAAATTAAGGATTCATGTGATAGCTCTTCTCTGATTGGTAATTTTTATATTTCAGTGGATTTTAGAAGGATATTAATTATCCAGTATTGGAGGTCAATTTCTATATATAATTAAAAATATAAAACTCAGAGCAGTATATTAATTTGTGATAGTTTTATACATCAACCTGATTGGCCATAGGGTGCCCAGATGAAACATAATTTCTGGCTGTGTTTGTGAGAGCATATCCAGATGAAATTAGTATGACTCAATGGACTCAGAAGTGAATTGCCCTTCTCAATGTAGGTGAGCACTGTCCAGTCCTCTGAGGGCCTGAATAGAACAAATACTGGAGGAGGAAAGAATTCATCCACTTTCATCCCTTTATCCTGCCTCACTGTTTAAGCCAGGATATCTCATCTCATCTCATCTCATCATCTCATCTCATCTCATCTCATCTTATCTCATTTCATCTTCTCTGGCCCTTGGACTGAGATTTACAGCATAGGCTCTCCTAGTTCTCAGGTGTTTGGACTAAGACTAATATACACCATCAGATTTCTTGGGTTTCCAGATTGCTGATGGCAGATCATAGGACTTCTCAACCTCCCTAATTGCATGAGCCAACTCCTCATAAAAAAATCTCTCTTTCTCTTTTGATAGACAGATGATGATGATAGATAGATAGATAGATAGATAGATAGATGATAGATAGAGATGATAGATAAAATCATATAGATAGATGATAAGAGATATTAGATATTAGATAATAGATGTATGTCTGTAATAGATGGATAGATATCTCTAATCACTTCTGTTTCTCTGAAGAATATTGACTAATACAAATTTTTATATCAAGAGTATGGAATTGTTTCTCTAATCTAATTAGGTTTAAAGATACTAATGACTCTCTTTCCAGGAGGGAAGAGAGCACTGATGGGCCATAGTTTAAACTGTTCATAGAGATATGCAAAATATATGCATAAATCATTTATTTATAAGAAGCACTAGGTGACACAGTCTATGGTAGTTTTGCACATTTTGGAAAATAAATAAATATAATGGCATTGACTAACTGCTCCTACTATAATTTGCAAAGTAGCAACAGAAAAGGATGAGCTCAGGAATTTAAATTCCTAGCTCAAGCACTGCAAAGTGACCTGAGAGCTACTATGTATGCCTGAAAAGACCTTTATCACCTGTAGTTACAAGGCTGAAATTGCTGAAGATCAAATGTAGTACCTCATCTTGAGATTTGCTAAATTATAATGCAACTTGAACTCAGTCTCACAGGGTGTCAGCTCTTAAAGTGAGAACATTTAATGGGTAAGAAAGCATAACCTAGAATGAGGTCATGAGTAAAGACTTTACTGGATCTGAAGATTCTGAGTTCCTAAATTCTGGCAAGTCTTCTTTACCAGTGGAAGAAGTCTCCCTACCTCCAGCAGAATTGTCCTCCTCACCCCCTCACTCCTCACAGTGATATTATCACCTCCAGTGGTACTGGCTTGGCCACCCACAGTGGTAGTTGGTCTTTGTACCTCCACTTGACTAGATTAACCCTACATTGCTTAAGAAAACTGTAATGGCCTCTCTTTTCCTAAGGATCCATCCTACCACCCCTCTTTGCTGCTAGACCTGCAACTAGATTTGAGTCCCAGCAGGTCTGCAAAATTTATACTGTGTGACCAGTGAGAAGGTATATTACACTACAAAAGAACTACTTGAGTTTTCCAACTTATACAGACAGAAATCTGGGAAACGTATGTGGAAATAGATAGTAAAGATAAAGGATAACAGTGGAAGGAACATAAAGTAGGATCAGGCTGCATTTACTGACATGCGTTATGCATTTAATGTTGTAATTCAAGGAGTTAGAAAGGACTCTAATAGTTTCTTTTCTTGGTAGGATAAAACTCAGACAAAAAGATAACCTACCATGAATGAGTTGGATATGCCAGACATTCCTTGTGGAGAAAGGGATCCAAGGGCTTAAGGACTTTGGAACATTATAGTAGATTCATCATTTAAGACCTACTTAGCTAGGGGCACTTGGGTGGCTCAGTTGGTTAAGCGACTGCCTTCGGCTCAGGTCATGATCCTGGAAACCTGGGATCGAGTCCCACATCTCCCTCTCTCACTCCCCCTGCTTGTGTTCCCTCTCTGGTTGTGTTTCTCTCTGTCAAATAAATAAAATCTTAAAAAAAAAAAATAACCTACTGGGCGCCTGGGTGGCTCAGTTGGTTAAACAACTGCCTTCGGCTCAGGTCATGATCCCGGAGACCCAGGATTGAGTCCCATATCCGGCTACCTGCTCGGTGGGAAGCCTGCTTCTCCCTCTCTCGCTCCCCTTGCTTGTGTTCCCTCTCTGACTGTGTTTCTCTCTGTCAAATAAATAAAATCTTAAAAAAAAAAACAAAAACCTACTTAGCCAAACTAGAAGGGCCCAAAAGACATACCTTTCCCCAGTACTATGAGGAATAAATTTGAAAGGGGAGCCCTGGCATCCTTGAAAAGTTCTGTGATCGCTCTTCTCAGTATATCAGACCACACAGCTGCCATCACTGAACTGGGAAACCTAAATGCAATGGCAGTAACTGGATCTCAGGGTGGAAGGGGCCAATTGCTGGCATTCATCCATCAAAGGCAAGATGGGTATGGTTACTACAATGGACATCAGAGTCAAAGCCACAGTCAGAATACTCTGACTCATGTAGACGTATGGCACTGGCTAATTGATCATGATGTCTCTAGAAATGAAAGAGAGAGAAAGCTTGCTAAATTCTTGCTTGGTCTGTACAAACAGAAAAGTTCTAGGTCAGGTACTCGAGTCTAACCTGAATCATAAGAACAGAAATCCATATCCTTTCAATCAGTTCCAGGCTTGAGCCAATTTACATACCCAGAAGAACTTGAATGAAAGGGAGGCTGGGTTCCTGTGAGGTAGAATCCTGGTATGCTACTAAAAATGTATACTGCTAATCTCTCTCCTACCCATCCCCAAAGTGACCTATGACATTTTACCAGGGTAATCCTATACTAGGGAAAGGAAATAATCAGAATTTACAGGGATTATTGAACATAGGCTCTGAATTAACATGAATTCCAGGAGACTCAAAACATCACTATGGACTGCCAGAGTAAAAGTTTTGGAGATCAGGGGTGCCAAGGTGGCTCAGTCATTAAGTGTCTGCCTTCAGCTCAGGTCATGATCCTGGAGTCCCAGGATTGAGCCCCTCATCCCCTCTTTCACTCCCCCTGCTTGTGTTCCCTCTCTAGCTCTGCTCTATTTCTCTCTGTCAAATAAATAGATAAAATCTTAAAAAAAAAAAAGTTTTGGAGTTCACGCATTAGTGGAGTTTAAGCTCAGGTCCACCTTACAGTAGGTCCAGTGGATCCCTGAACCTATCCTGTGATACTTTCCCAGTTCCAGAATGCACAGTTGGAACAGACATATTAACTGGCAGAATCCCCACCTTGGTTCCCTAACCTATAGAATAAGGACTACTATGGTGGGAAGGGCCAAGAGGAAGCCATTAGAACTGTCTCTCCTTAGCAAAATAGTAAATCAAAAGCAATACCACATTCCTGGAGCGATTCCAGAGGTTAGTGCCACCATTAAGGACTTGAAGGATGGAGGGGTGGGATTTCCCACCAAATCTCCTTTCAACTCTCCCATTTGGCCCAGGCAGAAGACAGATAGATTGTGGAGAATGGCCAGTGGGGTATTAAAAATTAACCAGATGGTGACTCCAGTTGCAGCGGCTTTAACCAGATGTGGTTTCATTGCTTGAGCAAGTTAACATTTCCTTGATAATTGGTATATAGCAATTGATCTAGCAAATGCCTTTTTCTCCATCTCTGTCCTTAAAGTCTGCCAAAAGCTGTTTCCTTTCAGCTGGTAAAGCCAGCAATACACCTTTACTGTGCTACCTCAGAGGTACATCAGCTCTTCAGCCTTGTGTTATAATTTAATTTGCAGGGATCTTGATCTCCTTTCCCTTCCAAAATATATCACAGTGGTCCACTACCTGGATGTAAGCATGTTGATTGGGTTTAGTAAGCAAGAGGTAGCAACTACTCTAGACTTATTTTAAGATATTCTTATGTCAAAGGGTGTGAAATAAATCTAACTAAAAGTCATAGGCTTTTAGCTCAATGGAATTTCCAAGGGTCCAGTGGTAAGGGCCATGCAGAAATATCCCTTCCAAGATGAAAGGTAAGTCATGTCATCAGACCTTCCTATCACCCCAAAACAGTCATAGAGCCTATTGGGACCCTCTGGATTTTGGAGGGAGTTAACATGTTGGCTCAGGTGAGTGATTCTGACTCCCCAAAGGATATTGGACTGCCACCCCACAGTTGAGATATGGAAGAATGTGTCTGGGATATACAATAACCTTTATGGTCTCTTAGTATTGCCAATTCCATGATTAAGATCAATGGAAAATTACAACAACCCAATCCAGGCAGTTCTGCTAATAACCCAGACTCCAGGAATAAGGATTAGGGTGGTTCACTCAACCATGACCAGTTGAGGTACTTTGCAAAGGCAAAGGAAATACAGAATGATTAGTGGAAGAAAATAGTTATAAATACCAGCTGTGACCATATGACCAGTTACAGAAATAAAGACTGTGATTTTTATGAATATTTCCTCATTATTTTGCTATGAATACCTTTATGTGATTTGTGTATACATATATTTGTGTGTGTGTGTTCTTTGTATCTATTTGTGTATACATATGTATATATTTGTTTTCTTTCCTCTCTTATTTCCTTATCATGTAATATAAGATATATTAAGTTGATATCCTAGCATTTTTAGGGGCATCTGGGTGGCTCAGTTGGTTAACTGACTGCCTTCGGCTCAGGTCATGATCCCGGACACCCGGGATCGAGTCCCACATTGGGCTCCCTACTTGGCAGGAAGCCTGCTTCTCCCTCTCTCACTCCCTCTGCTTGTGTTCCCTCTCTGGCTGTGCTTCTCTCTGTCAAATAAATAAAATATTTTTATAAATAAATAAATAAATAAATACTGTTAATTTTTAAATTTTAATAAGTATTGCTATTTTAAATCATAGTATTTAAGTGACAGAATATCAAGGAGAATGTAAACATTGGTTATTGTACACAAGATATTTGTATCATGTTGGGTGGAATTATGACCTTGTTATTATCTTTATTCAAACATTAAATATGGTTTAAGAAGATGCATATGGGTGTAAAGTTGGCAAAGCATGAATTCACGATTGTTAATTTTGTGTGTCAATTTGGCTAGGAGGTATACAGATTAAACATTACTTCTGGGTGTGTCTGTGGGAGTCTTTCAGGTGAGGGTAGCATTTGAAGTGGCCAACTCAGTAAAGTAGAATGCCCTCCCAATGTGGGTAGGCATCATCTAATCTTTCACTTCTGGTTCTGTGAATGTTCATACTGATCTTAACCATAAACTAAAGCCCTTTGCAATTGTTTTCCCCATACTGCAGATGTTAAATTCTGGAACATGTGTATGCACTTTCCATTAACCTTCTGGAGTTCCTTTCTCCAGAAGCAAGGATGGAATGTCCCCAAAATATAAGGCAACCTCAGGATAGCTACAAATTTACTATGTAGTATATTTAAGTGTTTAAAAGAAATTGCTCTTATAAATGAAAGAAAAAGGGGGATGTTGCAAAAAGTGACCTTTGCCACTGAGCAGTAGGGGCCAGAGAGGACAAGGGAAAGATCAAAGAAGGGGATTAAAATCTTTTGTCAAGTGAAGCTATTCCTTGTACCCATGCTTAATTACAAAAGGAAATTAGGAGCAAGTGCATGTATATTATTGCATGTATTCATGTGGAGTTTAATTGGTTTGGAGTAAATTAATGGCTGCTTGCAATATTTCTGGCAATTTGTTATAAGCTGTGTAATTTTAAATTGGTTTCTTGAAAACGCTGGATAAAACATTTTAATTCACACATTGCTCTAGGAATTGATTTGGGGATAATAAAATATAATGAAATGTTTTACCTCAGATGGATGTAAGTTCTATTTGCTCTGCAATTTTTTTAAAACTTGAATGCAAATAATGAGTACACTCCTAGGATCTTTAGAAGAGCTGTAGCTGTTTGTAAGTCATTCAGCTCACTCTATCCATTGGGCAAACTATAGCTATTTTAAAATTCTATTTTCTGGAAGCAGTAGAGAACAAGGAAAATCCTCTAGGGTTTTCCTCTTTTATCCAAGAAAAATTATATATGAAATTGAAAAGCACGGAGGTATAAAAATCTGGCAACTCAGCAAAGAAATTATTATAAAAGACCAGAATTTGGGACACTTGCATTTGGGCCTCTATAGAAAAGTTCCATGAGTTCTTAGCTGGTTTGTGGTAGCACCAGGATTCCACATGACCAACTGTGAATTAGAGATGATGTCAGTGGCTTTTACCTAATGTGAAAATTAATGGCAAGTAATCCAGGAAAAACAATACTTATTCTTTAAAGATAGTCACCTGAAAATAAAACAATGGTGTTGAAATTAGCATATAAATTTTCGATTTTTAAGATTATCTCCCTGCTTTGACAATACCTAACTTGGAGAATTTCAAGCAAAAGGAGATCTGGACATTTGAAATCCCTCAAAGAATGTATGGCCCCTGCATGTTACAGAAAGTGGGCTCCTCTCCCTTACTTGCTAGCTAGGTGCTCACTTCGTGTTGGCTTTCTTCATTCCAGCTGAAATTTTCAGCTTTCAGAAATAGTCACCCACGATTTCCCCGCTCTCCTTTTGAAAACTTCTCTTGCCATTATTTTCTTTTGTCACTGAGCAGGCAGTAATGGAACCTAGAAAAAAGAACTCGTGAATCGCTTATGACCCAAATATTCCAGAATTTGTCCTTAAGTTACCATAGACATTACTACTAACAAACAATGTATTTTTTTTCCAAATGCTTTGTTTTCCCTTTTTGTGACTGTCCTACATTTTATGGATTTTATTTTTTCCAGGATATCTACTTTCCTTATGCCAATTCTTTTCTCTTACCTCCAGCTAGAAAGCCTGTTCTGAGAAAAGCTTTTCGCAGCTCTGCCTCCTTCTGCTTGCTTTCACTGAAGATTGCTCTTCTATTATAAAGTTAATCACATTGCATATGGAAAACCTTTACATATAAATTTGATTCTCCCATTAGACTTGTAAACTCCTTGAAAGCAAAAACTATATTGTGTTCTTTGTAGCAATTTGTAGCTTAGTTACATTCATACACATAGTAGATACTGAACACATGCTAATTTATTTAAACTAAGGTGTAAATGACTAATAAAGGCTATTTCTTACATTGGCAATACATTGTAACAAATGGATATAGATTTCATCTTGGAGACTTGGGGAATTAGTAAATAAGAAGACAAGGTCTTCTTATTTTGGTTTAAATCAGAGGAGGCATTTTGGCACCATCCAAAGTGATATCACAAAAACTCTTCCTTTTCTGTCTACCTCTAACGGCACTTGTGGATTTCCAATTTTGTTCATTTGTTTCTGCTCTTACTTTCTAGTAGTTTCAGACCTGGTTTTTAGCTGGAAATGTAGAGATCTTTTGGGAATAGGGATGGGTCTTCTTTTTCCCCCTTTTTATTTGTATTTGTTTCTTTTTTGCAAAAGCTTTCTCCAGTGCTGTTTGGCTTACTCACTGCCACTCTGTTAAGGTGGTAGGAAAGATAACCTAATCTCATTTTTTTAAAGATATTTTTTATTTATTTGATGGAGAGAGAGAGAGATCATGAGTACGCAGAGGCAGGCAGAGAGAGAGGAGGAAGGAGGCTCCCTGCCGAGCAGAGAGCCTGACACAGGACTCGATCCCAGGACCCTGAGATCATGACCTGAGCCGAAGGCAGAGACTTTAAGCCACTGAGCCACCCAGGCGCCCAACCTAATCTCATTTTTAAAAAATTGAAGTTCAGAGAGTCTGACTGCTTGAATTCATTAAGACTGAAAAACTAAAATTTTTATCCTTACTCTTCATTACCCAAATTCAGTACTCTTTTATCCTAAATAACCTTACACAGCATATCATCATCTTAGGATATTTTCTCAGTAAACTTAGAGATCAAGTACAAAATATTAACACTGTGGGATGATCTTGTTCATTAATACTTTATCACACTGATCCTGCTGTACTTAAAATCTAAGTGATGTTCATGTCCATCAACAGAGAAGATCCATTTAAGTTTGAATATTTTATTAACATCACTGATTTGTCACTATAACTGATCACCTTAGATATTCTTAGCGTATCAATACAGTATTTAAAATAACAATAATCTGTAGGAGTGAAGATTAAATACATATTCATGTGATACTTTGCCACAATCCACAGAACCATTTTGGTATGCTTAGTACCAGAAAATTCATATGACAAGATTTAAATTAGACCAGCTGTGACATAGGCCTTCAGAGACATATGTTATCAATAACTGCCTTGAATTTTCAAGGTCCATCCTTAGAAGGTGGTTAACAACTGCTTTCATTATCCTTCTGATTAAGTATCACCATATTTAAAGATAGACTCAACTCAGTCTTAGCAAATGGAGATCAACGTCTTAAGTGTTGCCTCCCCATAAGTGGCTTGAGCCTGATGATTCCTTTTTGCTTTCTGCCAGCAACTTTTCTTGCCACTGGATGCCCCCCCCCACTCAGCTGGCTTTGTTTTGGCGTGCAGTTCTCTGATAGTTTCAGAGTACTTTCTCATTCTTGGGCATTTGACTTCCATCCCTTTGGCCAATCCTATGTCATTCTTCCTTGACATTATTTAGAGATCTCTTGATGGCAATAATGAAAGCCTAATCTAGACTAGCCTGAAGTGGAACAGGGATGTATATTGCCACTGACATTTTTTTGCTTGTCTCTGCTGCTCTTTTGACATCTATTTCCTTTTTCTCTCATATTGAAGACTTGATTTCTGCTGTCTAGTCATGGTTTCCAGGTGGTTTCTGCATTCATTTCTCGGGAATTCATCACTTCTTTTCAAGCAAGCAGCTAAAACAAGCAGGAATCTTTGAGGCATAGTCCAAATTATCAGAGAAGGAGGATTTTTTCAGCTTGGGTCAGATGCCCACCCCAGGACTAATCAAATGTAAGCAGGGGACAAGGTATCAGGGAAAGTCTGTAGTAACCACATGGGTATAGACTGGTTTGGCGGGTTGAGGGAGGAGGTAGGTAATTAGTTTCCAGGAAAAAAAAAATAAGACCATTTTCTATAACACTTTTCTCTCAACTGCTACATAATTTTTCTAAGAATCACAGGGCTTTTCAGTCTATGTTAAAAGTAACCAAAAACGAGGGGCGCCTGGGTAGTTCAGTTGTTAAGCATCTGCCTTCGGCTCAAGTCGTGATCCTGGAGTCTCAAGATGAAGCCCCCATCAGGCTCCCTGCTCTACGGAAAATCTGCTTTCCCTCTCTCACTCCCTCTGCTTGTGTTCCTTCTCTAGCTGTGTTCCTTTCTGTCAAATAAATAAATAAAATATTTAAAAAAGAAAAAAAAGTAACCAAAAATGAAGTGGTTTAATGCTACTTTTCTTAAAATTTCTGCTAGGTGAACTTTTAACCTCTATGTAGACTTTTGAAAATGAAATATTACTTATTGTGTCCTCAGGCCTTATATTTAGCTCAAGAACAAAACTTCTTCACCTAGCATTTCTTTCTTTTAGGCAGAAAAACAAAAGTCTGCTTCCTGGCTGTGCCTCTCTCCCTCTGCTTTCCTGCCCCCTCTTAATTGAAGGAAACCTCTAAAGAAAGCTGCTGTCATTACTGGTGTCGACCTTGCCACCATTTCCCACTTAAGGCTTATAGCCTATTATAATTGCACCATGTCACTTGATGCTCACTTTCTCCCTTCTAATGCAGGCTTCATTATCCCAAAGGGAACATATTATACGAAGTCTACACTTTGCAATTTGGCCTCTCGATAAAGGTTAGACTTCCACCGGGCCTTGGAGCTACCAGACGCTCTTTCCTTTGATCTTAGATTCTTCAGTAGACCTTGTCCATTCGCTTTCTGGAAACTATGGTCTGATGCTACAATTTTAGTCATACTCTAGTTGTCTTCTACAGATCATTGGGTGAGACAAAAGCAGCAACACACAAAATATTCATTTAATGATTGTTGATGGACTGTAGTGAGGATAGTTCAATTTGAATTATGATTGAAGTCATGAAAACACTAGCATTCTCAACACTCCTAGAAAGGTTTACAGTTGGCTCTAGTGATTAATAGGCATAGAATTAATTATTAGACTCTTCAAGCTATAAACTCTTGATAAAACAAAGATGAATACAGGTATATGTCAACTTTCTGATGTGTTTTGTTATAATGGTTCCCAGCTTGGGGTGTCTGTAAGAACTAAGTGGGACACTGTTGAAAACACAGACTCTGAACCTCTATCTGACACTCACTGACATGAGAATCTTTTGGGGTGGGATCTTAATGCTTCTCAGATCTTGATGGTCAGCTAAGCTGGAAATCACTGATTTCTTTTTTTTTTTTTTTAAGATTTTATTTATTTATTTGACAGAGAGATCACAAGTAGGCAGAGAGGCAGGCAGAGAGAGAGAGGAAGCAGGCTCCCTGCTGAGCAGAGAGCCCGATGTGGGACTCGATCCCAGGACCCTGAGACCATGACCTGAGCCAAAGGCAGAGGCTTTAACCCACTGAGCCACCCAGGCACCCCACTGATTTCTATTACAACTGTATTCTTTCCTTTAACTAAATTCCAGGAAGTCATTTTACTCACATATGTGTGCCATTGGTAGAACAGAAGTCAACTTCACTCATAAATCCAGAGAGTAATCTGGTGTGTCCCCATAATCCTAGCCCCTGGTAGTTCTGTTCTCCACATTCCTCTTCATTTCCAGGTGGCATCTTTTCAGAAAATCTTAAATAAAAACTTGAAAGAAATAAAATACAGAATAGGGTCCTGAATCCAGGTCTACTGGGTCAGAATTTCTAGGGCCGGAGTCCAATAAGTGCATTTAAAAATAAGTGGGCATCAACACTTCATCTGGAGGGTCTCTCAGATTCTTTAACATAGAAATCCTAGAATGCCATACATTTCTCTCTAGCTGCTATTTCTGATGATTTTCATTATCATTCTACTTTTGGGTGAAAGTATAGTATAGCTGAGTATTTGTACATTTTTCTTTTAGCAGAGACATACTTAAGATATCACCCCTAAATTTGGCTAGGAGTACATTATGTATATACAATATTTGGTTATAGTACATTTTAATGTGCTAATCAAAAAGATGTTTAGGGTGACTGTGTGGCTTAGTTGGTTAGGCATCTGATTCTTAATTTGGCTCAGGTTATGATCTCAGGGTCATGAGATCAAGCCCAGGGCAGGCTCTGTGTTGGGTATGGAGCCTACTTAAGATCTCTCTCTCTCTCTCTGTCTTTCTCTGCCCCCCCCCACCATTCTGCCCCTCTTAAAAAAAATGTTTTGTACCATATTTTGGGAAAAAGTAATTGTGTTTCCAACCATACCTATCCAGAAATATTACAAAATGCAACCCACTGTATGAAGGGCAATTAATTTTTATTATTATTGTAATTATTTATTATCCTCATTAAGAGCAATTAATATGATATATTACAAATGATAATTTAAATGACTATAATAATAATAGCAACATCTGGAATTTCCAAGGCACCTGTTCTTTAAAAAGTTTCAAATAGTATGAAAAAGAGCAAGTAAGGTTTTATAAAACATTTCCTAGACATTCTTCTAGTTACTCATTTATAAGAAATATATATTCACCCATATTCACCTACATGGTACCTACGTGGTGAAGGAATTGTTCTCTCAAAGCTGAATATAAATTAGAAAATTAGAATAAGGATTTTATTTTATATCAGATCAAATAGTAGTAAAATACCTTGACAAGCACTACTAAGAACAAATGAAATTATAGTGCTGTACAACAATCAGATCTGACTTCAGCAAACCCCACTTGCAGCAACATTTAACTTATACAGCAAAGCTAACATTTCTGCAAAATATCCTTTGCACCAAGCCTGACATGAGATAGAATTGGTAAATCACAATAGGCATTCAACTATAAGGCACAAATTAGAAGTGATTTATTTTGAGGTTTTAAATCTGAGAAGGAGTTTTAAACTTGGCTCTATGTAAAGGATGTTCCTGTTTTTATGAATGCTAATTACCAAAAATTATAACATAACTCATCTGCATTGTCACTGAACTGCCTAGAGAAACTCACATAAATTTTCTCACTTAAATGAGTATGTTAGTGTAGCATGCAAGAATACCAGGAGTGAATAAGGCTAATTTTTTCAGATAATGATATTGAATTATAAAGAGAGTGAGATTCTTCCAAATCTATTTGATAATTTTTCAATAATAATATTTCAAGAATGCCAAAGAGTAATCTTTTTGTGGCTGGGTTGTATATATTATATGTAGATATAATATATATGACTAGATAAAATAGTAGTAGATTTTTTTTTGATAGAGTAGAAATGGTTCTCCAGCAGAATTAGTAGAATCACATCTAATTTTAGTAATCTTTGATAAGCACCATTTTCCTGTACTTGAAATAATGTTTTGTAACATTTAGGATCTTTTGCAATAGGATTTTCTTCAGTTATATAAGTCAGAGCCCCCACTTGCAATGACCATTTTACTCATGAATATCTATGTTATGATATTCAATGCTTTAATTAAAAAGGGGATCTCAAAAGGGGGGAGTTCCAGGAAACCTGATGTATGTTCTAAGGCCAGCAGATGCACTTTGCAAATGAATCAAGTCTGAAAGAACATGACCATTGCCCCAGAAAGGTCAAACCAGCAGCCCTTGATGGTGGCATTGGTGGAGACCTCCCCATTTGTTTATCTATTCATTCCTCACGTATTTAATGACATCTGCCATGTGTGAGGTGCTATGCTGGCTATGAGGACTACAAAGACAGGTAAGCAGTTTTCCCTTCAAGGAGCCCATAGACTAGACGGAGAGACATAAAAATTGATACTTGAGTACCAGGTGGGACATATGATACAGCATCATGATTGAGCACAGACTTCAGAGCCATACCACCAGTGTTTGAATCTCACTCTGTCATTAATTAACTGTATGACCTTAGGGAAGTTATGTAATCTCTTTCCTCAGTTTCATCATCTGTAAAATGGGAATGTCTCCCCCAGTGGTTTACTGTGAAAATGAAGTAAATTAATATATGGAGCATATTTATATGGTTGAACCATTTTAATTAGGTTGAACCATACAACATTGCTGTTTTTGTGGTCAAATACTGTTGAATAAACAACTGACCATGAAACATGAACAAATTGAGTTTCAGCAAATGTAACCACTTCAACTCATCAAAATATGCCATTCTGAGTGTGAAAGCAGTGGTGAAGCATCACTGATAGGTTTGAAAGAGACTCAGAGGTTTCATGCGGTCTATCTACCAAAAAGTAGGCAGGAATACTGTCTCACATAATGTGACCTCCTTCAACCCAAGGCAAATAGGTCAGTTTTGGGAAGAGTCCCAAGTCAGGAATACAGTGACAGCTTCTGCACTAGAAACGTGGAGTCCTTGGGATGCTTAGATGGCTCAGTAGGTTAAGCATCTGCCTTTTGCTTGGGTCATGATCTCAGGGTCCTGGGATTGAGTCCTATATTGGGCTCCTTGCTCAATGAAGAGCCTGCTTTTCCCTCTCCCTCTGCTCCTTCCCCTGTTTGGGCTCTTTCTCTCTCTTTCTGACAAATAAATAAATAAAATCTTTAAAAAAAAGAAGAAAAAAAAAGAAAAAAGAAGCATGGATTCCTTTTATTTTGCACTGCCTTTCTTTTTCTTTTTTTTTTTTTTATTGTTACTTACATTTTTTTCCCAGTGTTCCAAGATTTATTCCCCATTTCCCACACCCAGTGCTCCACGCTTTAGGTGTGCCCAGTACCTACCACCAGGCTCTCCCATCCCTCTACCCCCCTCTCTCCAAGTCCCTCAGTTTGTTTCTGTGTCCAAAGTTTCTGTTGTTTCATTTTTCTCCCTGGATTACCCTACTTCCCATTTACTTTCCTTCTCCCACTGTCCTCCAGGTTACCCCTCATGCACCGCAAGTAAGTGAAATCATGTGATACTTGACTTTCTCTTCTTGGCTTATTTCACTCAGCATAATCTCTTCCAGTCCAGTCCATGTTGCTACAAAAGTTGGATAGTCATCCTTTCTGATGGAGGCATAGTATTCCATTGTATATATGTACCACATCTTCTTTATCCATTCATCTGTTGATGGGCACCTTGGCTCTTTCCACAGTTCGGCGATTGTGGCTATTGCTGCAATGAACATTGGGGTACATATGGCCCTTCTTTTCACTACATCTGTATCTTTGGGGTAAATGCCCAGTAGTTGCACTGCCTTTCTTCAAATGTTCAGTGTGTTGACCGTCAGGTTGTAGCAACCAGGGTGATGCAGGCTTGGCTAGCAGCTTGAATCTGGATAATCTCATCAGAGAACAGGCTTTTACTGGGGCCATCTACCTGAAGGACCTGCATATTTGGCCAGCAACTGTGAATTGCCTCCCGAGTTCTAGGTCACAAAGAGGGGTATCTTTAACCTGGCAGGCTTAGTTGTCCAAGTGGCAGATGAAATAGTTAGGTTATGGGCAATAAAACAAAAGTCAATAAAAATATAACAAGGCTCATCCAAGAGAATAGTGTCTAGAGTTCTGAAAGTGACCTTGAGTTCTGCCCATAGAGTGTCAGGACCCCTTCTATTTTTAATTCTGCTTATGCTGAGGTTGAATAGTCAGAGTAGGCTAGAGGGTACCATCATATTTTTTTTAATTTACCATTTTTTTTATTGTTACTAAATTTTTTACCATCATATTTTAATTTAGCTGAACTATAGAGTGAAGTAGGTGCATAGTTTTAGGAAAAAAATAGTCTCCTAGAGATAGCTGCCACTTTTCCATGTAAAACCAAGATATCATGGATACCATTTCCATTTGGCTAGGAAGCTTTTTGGGCCCTTCCCACTTTGTTTGTTATTGAGTCTGAGTTCAACCATCCCAGAATGTGAATTTCAGGTGGGAGTTCTAAGGCCTTCCTTTGCCAGATGTTCAGATATCAGCTGTCAGAAAAACCCAGAAGCAAACTAACAGCTGCTTTTCAAAAGAAGTATCCGGTGACCATGTCCAGGAGATAGCCCCAGTGGAACTTCCAGATAGAGGCTGTCTCCCTTTGCCTGTGAATCTAAAGGGTGAAATCATCAGACATGAGGACTTTTCGCTCAAAGGAATCATGAGGACTCTGTGACCCCAATGTGGAAAGAGAGCTACCTCTTGCTAGACAGCTTCCCACATAGCCACTTGGATAGGGCCCTTCTCAAAAAATGTTGACTTGCAACAGGTTAGCCGATATAAAAGACCATGTAATGTCCAGATGAGGCATATGCTATGTCTAATACCCAAAGAGTATAAGGGCTAGGCTTCTTTTTGAATGCTGGAGGTTTGAAGCAAGAATTTTTCCTTGACTCCTAGAGGACTTGAGCATCATAAATCTACCCACAGAGTCTCAAGAAACTTTTGTTGGCAAGCATGTCTCTGAATATTGTGTTGTTAATCTCAGCCCTGCTCCCCTCTCCCATTGCTGGTAGAAGTCAGGGCTGTTGAGACTGAGGCTTTTGAATCAATAGGTCATTATCTGAAGGAAAGTTTTGGGTTACTTGTGCTAAATCCTGCCCACTCACTAGTGGCAAAAGATGGGGTCATGTAAGCATTTCTAGAGGAGGGTTTGGGAAACTGTATATGCTATACCATTACTTCTCTACATACAGCTCTTCCTGAAATGGAAAATCCCCCTCCTGAACTTATGGGATAATGAAGCACCGTAATTCTTCTGCATTCAGATGTAGAAGCAAAAACATTTATTAAAATGTTTAAGAAGCCTGACTCACAAGACTACTATAGCTTCCCTTGCCTACTGTGAATCCTGCCCGTACCCCATTCCTGAATCTGGGTGTCTTTTACTTCCAAGGGTCTAGTAGGACCATTACTTGGTTGTCTGTCTGCAATAGAGTTAAAATAGGCTGAGTCTCTCCCCTCCTTAATCTTTGGCTCACTCTCTTATTATCTAGTAGGTCACCTTCATCAACATGTAAGACCAGCGTCGGACAGACAGTGCCTAAGTAATTGTCAGGGCTTCATATATGTTTTCACATGTGTTATGCCCCCACAAATTCTTTGTTGGAGTCCTAACCCCTAAGACTTCAGAATGTGACCTTATTTGTAGATAGTGCCTTTTCAGGGATAATCAAAGTTAAAGTGAGATTATTTGGGTTGGTTTTAATCCAATATGACTGGTGTCCTTAAAAAGGGGGGGATTTAGACACAGAGACACACATAGAGGGAAAATGATCTGATGAGACGTGGGGAAGAGATGGTCATCTAAAAGCCAGGTAGAAAGGGGCCTGGAAAAGATCCTTCCCCCATAGTTACCTAAAAACAAACAAACAAACAAACGAACAAACAAACAAAAACAGCCCTGCCAATACCTTGATCTTGATTTTGGACTTCTTCCAGCCTCCACAACCATGAGACAATAAATTTCTATTGTTAAAGGCACCCAGTTTGTGGTACTTTGTTACAACAGCCCTCACAGACTAATAGAGCCTGGAAATTCGACTTTCTTCAGAAAATCTCCCCAAGAGGGCCAAACCTCTCATATCTCCCATATCATAACTGATACCCATTACAAAATAATTCTTGACAACTTTCACTCTTATCTCCGAATGAATCTAAGGTTGGCATAATATGCTATAGGAGGGAACTGAACCTTAGGAGGTAATCTCCCTAAATCAGCATTACACACCCCAGACCTCTTGTCACCCAAGTGAATGAGCTGAATTTTTTACAAGTCAGCTACATTCTGCTTCAAAAGGTCACAAATTCCCCTCCTTTCATGCTCTGTGTAGGCATACATCTCTGGCTGTTTTTGGAAAGGGGGTAGAATCTTCTTAGAGTGATGTGTGTCAGTGACTTACACACCAGAGAACAGAGAAGTACGCCTCCCAGAGGAGGGGTAGCAACAACTGGGATGGCTGTCATCGAACTTAACTCCAGGAACTCCTTCTGTACCCACTTCCCCATTTCCATGTCACTAATGGGCAATAAAGTGGAGGCCATTTATCTCCCACCAGAGTGTACATTTTGTTTCATGTCTCTTACTGATTTCCATAGATTTGCCTCATATCCCATTAATAGACCCATAAGACTTTATTCTTCCTATTGCAGAAAGCTAACTCTTGGTCAGCATCCCATCCTTGTTGCCCTCTACCTACTTCAGGCTCCTGTTTTTCAGGATTGCTTGGTGGCCTTAGCTCCACTTTTTGCAGCTCTTTCTTGTCACTCTTCCATATTTTAATCATCTGGTATTCACTTAAATTTGTTTTGATTGATATCCACAAACATACATTTCACCTTGAACATTACTTCAACAGAGTGTTGGAAGTATAAGCACCATCTTCGTGTAGACTATTTTGCTCTTGATTGTTATTGTAACTCCCTATGTATCGTGACCTTACTTGGTCTCTTGATTATACAGTTATGAAGATGATATCTCTTTGTAATTAAAGTCTTTGGTTGGATATACTAATCTCATCATCTTTGACTCCCTTTAAAGTAAATGTATAACAAATAATCACTTTGATACTGTTAGTCCCCTCTATATATTATTGTTCTTCTTCTTTTTTTAAAATTATTTTTGTTGTTATTGTTCTTCTTAAGTTTTCCTCAACATCAGATGCTATGACCTGATTTGTGGATAATTTCCATATTTCTTCTCCCTGCCCTATGAAGACGTATAACTACAAGCAGTATTTAATTGTGTGTGTGTCTGTGTGTGTGTGTGTATGTGTGTGTGTGTGTGTGTATTTTAATTGCATAGTTATCATTTGGTCTAGAAATGTGTGTTATAACAAGGAACAGAATTTACTTGTCAGTGAGTGAGTTTGGACAGACAATAAAGCTTACTAAAAGACTCTACGGGGTATTTATTGATAGTTTTGAGTGTATCTCTTAGCTTCTAAGAACAATACTATAATTTTATGTGAACTAACATTTTAATTTTGACATAATTATGGATTTACATACAGTTGTATACCCTTTGCCGAGTTTCCCTCAGTGCTAACATTTCTCAAAGATATAGTACAAAATCACAGCTAGGATCTTGATACTGATACAGTCAAGATACAGAACAGTCTCATCCCCCTAGATATCTCTCATGTTGTCTTTTCTGTCCACACTCACTTCCATGCCTTAATCCCTGGCAACTACTAATATATCCTTTTTATAATTTTTTCATGTCAAGAATATTATATACATGGAATCATTAAGCATGTAACTTTGGAGATTGGCTTTTTTCACTCAGCCTAAATTCTCTGGACATGCATCCAAGTTGTTATATGTATTGATAGCTCATTCCTTTCTATTCCTGAGAAATATTTCATGGCACGGGTGTAGTGCAGTTTGTTTAAAAATTAACTCTTTGAAGGATATCTGGGTTATTTCCAGTTTAGGGGTATTATGAATAAAGCTGCTATGAACATTTACATACAGATTTGCATTGAAACATACCTGGGGTTTTGTTTTGTTCAGGTATGATGAGGCCAACAGATTAGGAGACATTGCCATTAAAAGGCTCGTTGTTACTCATAGGTCCAGAGAGGAGAGAAGCACACTGCACCCTCAGGGTCACACAAGAGCACCCTAAGTCAGCTGCAGCCGGAGAGAAAGAGCTGGGAAGCTACAGAAAGGCCTTTATTGTAGTTTTCACAGGAAGGAATGGGCAAGGTGTTTAAGCACCGAACCAGGATAACAGTGGCTGATTTGAATAATTTCAGTGGGCTCTAGAGTGCAGAGGCCACTTGATGCCCAGCCCCCCAAAGGAAATAGGGCCAGCAAGTGTTAGAAAGTGTTAAGAGCAGCTTTTATGGCCAATGATGATTTTGGACTTTGGATTGGTTTGTTTGTATATGAAAAGCAGGCTTTTGGGAGAGTGCCTTGCTACCTCCAGTAAAAACCTAACCAACCACAGGAAGGATAGTTCCTTCCTAGGCAGCAAGGCTCCAGATGCTAAAAACATGAGATATGGAAACTAGGAAATATGGTTAACATAGCAGTCTCCCCTAATCCATGGTTTTGTTTTTCCTGGTTTCTGTTACCCAAGGTCAAGCATAGTTAAGAAACAGATGATCCTCCTTCTAATATACAGTCAAAAGGTCAAGAGTGCCTGTGCCTTTCACCGCATTTCATCTCGTCATGTAGGCATTTAATTATCTCACGTCATTGTAAGAAGAAGGGTGAGTACTGGGCAAGAGGATATTTTGAGAAACTATATTCAAGTAACTTTTGTTACAGCATGCTATTATAATTATTCCATTGTTATTAGTTATTGTTGTTAATCTAACTGTAACCTAATTTATAGATTAAACTTTATCACAGGTATGTATATATAGGAAACACATCATATATATAGGTTTTGATACTGCCCTTGGTTTTAGGATTTCAGTGGGGATCCTAGAACATACCCTTGAAGATGAGGGAGGAACAACTTACAAGGTTTTCATGTGAACTTAAATTTTAATTTATTAGGATTAAATGGCTGGGACTGTAAATGCTGGATCATATTGGTAGTTGCATGTTTAGGTTTTTAAGAAACCATCCAACTATTTTCCAGAGAGGGTGAACAATTTTACATTACTACCCGAAATGTAAGGGTGATTCAATTTTCCCATACCTGAAGATTTTAAGAAGGAAATTGTTATTTGGGTTATTGACATTTCAGGCTTCTATTTAATGTGTTTTTTATTGAGTGAATGTAATCTGCAATATACTGAGCTAGAAATGATGAGAGAGGCAAAGGTGAACAGGAAGACGACTTTGCTCCAGGAGTCTTTATATCCCCCCCACCAGTGGAAGTAAACCTGTGAATGATGAGCAAGAAAGAATAAAAATAGGTGGCATATGAAGGTTCAACCAATGTGCAGTGTAGGTATGGAGGAAGAGGTCATTAATTCTGAGGGTGTCAGTGGGAGGCCTGGTGTAGGTGGCAATTTCTGAACAGCTATCGAAGAGTGAATGTAATTGAAAAAGCAAAAAGAGGAAAAAAAAGTAGGAAAGGCACCCAGCATGAAAATATGTGTGTGCTGGAAGTACCAGGGAGACACGGAGAACGTGAGCTCATCCTGTCATTGTTGTCCTTTCTTTCACTGTTTTAAAGTCAGCAAATAATGCAAGTTCCTTACAAGAGTCAGACAACAGTGGAAAGGAGGGAACAAAAATCCCCCAGAGTGTCCTTACTCAGAAACGACCATAAGTAAACATTTTGTGGTAATTTGTCAAGATTTGCTTGTAATCCATATCCTCATGTATGTGTTTATGTGTAATTTGGAGCACCTATTGGTCATGCTATATGTAATGTTTATTTTTCCATCTCTAGCATATTATGTCATCTTTTTAGATTTACAAATGTATTTATTCAGGATCACTCAAAATTCTATTGTATGGAAATACCGCAATTTACTCAACCCCTCCCTACTAAAGGAAACTTAGGTGATTTTGTTTTGTTGGATTTTTTTTTTTCTGTTTCTAACAGTGTTCTTTTTATTTAAGCACTTTACAGATTTGGAATCAAATATAAAATTCAGTATTTGTGGTTTTCCTCTTTCATTTGTGCCCATAGAAGAAGTGGGGCATCCTGATAAGACATGCTAGGACGCTCAACACCCCTTTGAGCTGGCATCACTCATCGGCATCTCTCAAACTCTGAAGATAGCATGGCTTAGATTGAATTAGAGGCCAATAAGCTTGTGATTTTTTAGTTGCTACAAGATCTACTCAAGGTCTTTTGCACCATGTAATTTTTCAAAACTGAAATTATACATTAAATTATCCAGGGATCTTTTTACAAATGAAGGTGCTAAGGACTAACCATAAGAGACTGTGATTTAGTAGGTCTGAAGTAGAGTCAGGAAACTGTATATTTTTTTACTTTTCCCCAGGTAATTTTGATATACAGCCAAGGTAAAAACCATGGTCCTGGACCTCTCTTTCTATCATTTTCTGGCACAACTCCCTCCTCTAGCTATGAGTTTACTAAAGTAGTGATAGAATTCTTCATGCTAGGATGAGGCTGAGGGATGGTGGCATGATCTGTTCCTTTATGAGAGGCTTGGTGTCTTCAACTGGAAGGAAGCCAAACTTCCACTGACCATGAACAGTTTGAGGGCAGAGATAGTTTTGAGAGGTTTACTAAAAGGTTTATAAAAACTTTAAATCTGGGACTGGGCTTTAAATAAAATCTTACCAGCTGTTGAGCTTCTGTTTTCCAAAATTATTTTCCGATCTCTCTAATTAGGTGATGAAGCCTTTGACATTCCTATCAGGAAGGAAGTTAGAATGGATATCTGGGTAGACATGACTATCTCTTCCTTGAGCCCATGTTTTACATGGGTAGGGTTGATACTGTGGTCCTGAAGGAAAACAAGATAGAAGCATCCCAGAGTAGGGGCAAAAAGGCACAGATAAGAAGGCTCGGGTTGCTGAGACCAGATTTTGCTTACTGGGTTCTTTTCCTTAGGGAAAACTATGCAAAGGACCTTGTCCCAAGGATCACATAAGCAAGTCTGTAGATGTGTGCTCTCCACACCATCAGCAGAGGTTGTGCCATCACTGGACACTAGGAAGAGTTCCAGGGTATATAGCTTCTCCATGCTTGGCTTCTTCAGGATGCTGCTGGCTCTGTAGAGATGCATGTTCCTCCCTCCTGACTCTCGCCCATGCTTCTTCTGGTTAGGATAAAGGTATTCTGTAGATATCCATCATTGATCTTTGCACTACAGCCCCAGTTCTGCCTACTTCCTTGGGTCTGTAGGAAAATCTAACCCACATTTGTTCCTTAATAATGGCTTCTCTTGGCTGAAGAAATGTTTCTTTCTCTGTGGCCCAGGACCAGCCCCAGGCTTTTGCCATTCCCATCAGAGGGGTAGTTCTACGTGTGAAGAGAGGAATAGAACTTGCAGCTCCAACCATAGACTTCTACAGAAACCTCAAGCAAATTGCCTAACACAGGCTAATTTTCTCAGTCTCCAAAGAAAAATGCTAGCATCTTACCAGCACTTACCAACTCCTTGAAAACATCAAATTAAAATAAAATGGTTATGCTTTAAAGAATGGAGAGGATATATAGCATCAATATTCATCTCACAAAATCTGTGTGTCAATAATGTGGCATAAAAAAACAAAGTCATTGCAAAAAAGGATGTTGTTACAAGACAGGATCGATAGATCTTGTTTGGGAAATCAACACTGTGACTTCACCTCATCATTTATAATGTATTCGCTGAAAGGTCTAAACCGTCTCAATCAGGAGACACGCCTTGAATTCTCTGCATAAGGGTTTGATGTAAGTAATGATAGCCGCCCTCACTTATTGTGTACTATATATAGGTATTCTGCTTCAGTCATTCTCATTTAATGCCACAACATCCCTGGGAGGGAAATCCAACATCCATTGTAGAGAGGAGGCGATCTCTATCTTGTTTTCCTTCAGTGCATGGAGCACTGGGTGTGGGGCATAAACAATGAATCTTGGAATACTGAAAAAATAAAATAAAATTTAAAAAAACAAACAGTATAATTCAAAAAAAAAAAAAAGAAAAGAAAGAAACTGGAAAAAAAAAGTCAATGGTGGTCAGAAAAGTTTTCCTGGGGCCCCAGCATTTGCCCAGTACCCTCCCTGAGATTCACTCATTTACACAGCCCCAGGCTTCTCACAGCTTACACTCAGTGTGGCTGCAGCTTTGTTGCTTTTCTCTTACTCTTTTCTTTCTCTCTATCTGGCAATGCCTGAGCTGGGTTGATCAGCTTGCATAGACCCAATCATACATGGCTAGTAGTAGTTGTTGGAGAGGTGAATACAGGTTTAAAATATGAAAATTAAAACAACAACAACAACAATATACACGCACAACAGGAAATGAGGGACAAAGGTTGATTTGACAAATCTGAATGTCCAGAAAGAGAGGTATGTTTACAGACTAATACTGACTAGCAGGATGGCTCTTCTCTCACACTTAGACTAGTATATTTTAGAAGGTCAAACACTCAATTCAATTAAATCAAGCATAAAGAGAAGCATTGTTACAGTATTTTGTGTCTCCTTAGCGCCCATGGTTCTTGATCATACTGTTTTGAAGAATGAAAATATAGACCAGGCAGAATGGTGGACAGCAAAGCAGACTTTATTGAGCAAGAGCACAAAGCTGCTGGAAAGGGAAGGGGACCCAAGGGGGTTGCCCCCAGAGTCTGTAAGTTTAAGGGTTTGTATTAGCTCTTTTGCAGAACTAACTTTCTCTTTCTTTCTTTCTTTCTTTCTTTCTTTCTTTCTTTCTTTCTTTCTTTCTTCTTTCTTGCTTTCTTCTTTCTACGTTCTTCTTTCTATGTTCTTCTTTCTTTTCTTTTTTCTTTAAGATTTTATTTATTTATTTGAGAGAGAAAGAGAGCACAAGCGGGGGAGAGGCAGGTAGAGGGAGAGGGAGAAGCAGGCTCCCACGGAGCAAGGATCCTGATGCAGGGCTTAATCCCTGGACTCTGGGATCATGACCTGAGACAAAGGCAGATGCTGAATCAACTGAGCCACCCAGATGCCCCTTTTGCAGAATTTTCTTTCTTCAGTGGTCAGGGTGCGCTGAGTTTTGCCCAGGGCTCTGGTCATGTATCCATCTACTTATTAGGTTAATATCCACATGCTCATCGTCTTTTTTTCTCCCCCCCCCCCATGTCTGGGGCTTAGGTCTTAAGTGCCCCTTGTCTGTGATATTGGCAAATGCATTTGTGTTAATTGTCTTATTTTAGGATGTTTTGCAGAAGTCATTTCTGTAAAGGCTGCAAAGCAGAATGTCAGTGCTATTTTATTTTAGTTGTCTGACTCCATATTTGCTTTCTGGAGACACTGGCCCTGACTACGTAACGGTCCAATTAACTTCTAACAGCATCTCAATGGCATTTTAAAGATATGTAAAAATAAGTATAAAAAAATAAATTTACTTTCCATTCCTTCCATCCACTCTTAGTGTTTTGGCATATAATCTAAAAGAGAGACAGAGACAGAGAGGCAGGGAAGGAGGAGCAGACAGGGGTGGAAAAACATGGAAACATTTCATAAAAGAGAGATCTTAGATTATATCTATTTGTCTTGTTTTGGGGGGGAGCTATGAACATTTTTCCATGTCATCATCCTTGAAAAACATGATTTTTTTAAAAAGATTTTATTTATTTATTTGACAGAGAAACACAGCTAGAGAGGGAACATGAGCAGGGGAGAAAAAGAGGGAGAAGCAGGCTTCCGGCAGAGCAGGGACCCGGATTTGGGGCTCGACCCCGAGACTCCGGGATCATGACCTGAGCCACCCAGGCGCCCCTGAAAAGATGTTTTAATGACCTAGTAATATTCCATTATATGAGTAAACAATTTAATGATTGCCCAATTTGGGACCATTTATGTTATTTCAAACATTTTTAGAATTTTTCTATTATAAATATTACTTCAATGGACATCCTTGAATATGTATTCTCATTCCCATTTTGAACTCTTCCTTTATAATAGAGTCCTAGACATGTAATTATGGCTTTGGGGTTTTTTTTGTTGTTTGTAAACAAACATGTTTTCATGTAGTTCACCCCAGTATTTTATAAGAATTTGGTGCTAATAAATATTTCTATCCCCAATATTTAAGAATGACTAACTTACCTGTTATTTTTAAAAATTGACAAATGTGAACATTACATAATGATTTTATATTTTATTTCTTTAATTGGTGAGGTTGAATATTACAGTTTATTTGAATTAGGTTGCTTTTATAAGTCATCTGCTCATGTACCAAGTCACTTTCCTAAGAGATTTTCTTCCTATTGGTTCTTTGGATATCAACTTTTTTGTATTTTTTTTTTTGCCAATTTATAATTTGTCTTTTAATTTTATTTAATAAAAATGTTCAGGTATATTGAATAATTTAATGTAAAATAAGTGAAATCAAGAAAACTTTAGGTGAATTCTGAACTACTATTAGATAATGGAGGATTTTTAAGTGTAAAAATAAAAGAAACAATGAAGAGGAAAATCAAATTGAACCCATTTGCTTTTCAAAACGATTTCAAAAAATAATTTGTGATAAACAAGTATAGGACTGAACATAAAATATAATTACCATTTTTCAAAAACAAATATGTAATATCAAATGATTTTTCAAATTAGTTGTATCAGTTTGTATTCCCACACCCCAGGAAACAATTGTAATAACAAATCAGCTACATATTCAAGGGTGTTCACAGCAGTGTGAGAGACAACAGTCAAAAATGGAAAAAAAGTATTTCATATATCCATTAAACAGGAGAATAGGAAAATCACACATTTTTCTATGCTGGGACACTACAGAGTAGTTAGAGTGAATGAGCTAGAGCCGCATACATTACTGTGTGTGAATCCCATAAATATAGTGTAAATCAAAAGCAAGATACCCAGAATATATACTGTGTGATTCCATTTATATAAAGTTCGTGCACAACTAAATAGCAAATTGCTGGGCACACATACATATGTCATAAAACTAAAAAGAAAAGCCCCCAAAATGATAAACACAAAACGCTATTGTTTAGAATATTGCTTCTGAACCCTGGCTGCACATTAGAAGTAACTGGGGAGCTTTTAAGAAAAATATTGATGCCCAGGACCAGCCCAGAACAATTAAATTAGAATCACTTTATTCAATGGCTTCTCTAAGACTTACAGTAAACAAATACTTAGTGTGCCATTGAGGAAATTAGGGTCATTCTTTCTCAGTACCTCGAGGTCTTTGCTTCTGCAATTATTTCCTTTCTCCTGCAGCATTAATTTTTTCCTCACTGTTGGGTTTCTCTCTTTGGCATATGCACATGCCTTAATGTTAGCCATCTTAAAAGAAACAATAAAACAAAGAAATAAAAAATAACCGTCCCTTGACATTATGTCTACCTCCTTCCATCTACTAACATATTTTTTTTCTCTGCTTTTATAGCTATTGTCCTGGAAACAATTGTCTACCCCTCTTCTACCTCCTCATTGCCCTGTCTTGTTACCAGTAGCACTTCTCCAGAACTGCTCCCACGCAGATTTCATTAAGATCAGCAGCATTGGAACTTCTGGGTGGCTCAGTCCCTTAAACCGCTGCTTTTGGCTCAGGTCATGATCCCAGGATTTTGGGATCGAGCCCCACATGGGGGTCCCAGCTCTGCGGAGAGCCTGCTTCTCCCTCTGCTTGCTGCTCTATCTACTTGTGCTCTCTCTGTATCTCCCTGTCAAATAAATAAATACCATCTGTTAAAAAAAAAAAAAAAAAAAAAGATCAGCAGCGTTGACCACTTTTCCTACCAGACCTCCATCGACAGTTCTTTGACATCGTGTTCAGTCTCCCGGTGGCCTTTGACAGATCTGATCACATCCTCTTACTTTTTCTCCTGCCTCTCTGTCCCTTCTTGTGCCTGCTTTCTCCTCTTCCTCCTGACCTCAGAGCATAAGCCCAGGCCACAGCTTAGTCCTTGGCCCTGAACTATAACGATCTTGTTCTTCTTCCTGAAACATTAAGAGATATTTTAACAGATATAGTTCTGGTCTCAGTCAACCTTAATTTCCTTAGATGAGCTCACCTTGACCTGTGCCTTTAAATATCATCTACAGGTTGTTGGCTTCTAATTGTTTATCTTCTGTGCTGATACCTTTTTTGAACTTGGACTAAAAGATCCAACTGCCTATTCTGCATATATACCTATATGAACTAGTACTGATTTCAACCCCAAGCTAGATTCTACCATTCCCTCAGTTTCTTAGAAGAACAACAAGTGATAAAATGAGCCAATCACTTTCACCATACTTACTGTTACTATCTTAATGTTAAGTCATGTCTCAGTTAATGTGATAGCCTCATGATTATTCTTTCTGCTTTCACTGTTTGTCCCCTTCTAGTCTTCCTGAAACAGCTAGATCCTTTAAACTATAAATCAAATTATGTGTATCTCATGTTAAAAAACCCTCGAGTAGCATCCCATAGATAAGCTTACCATGGCCTGGGAGGCTGGGAGGAAGATATGCAAGACCTGGTCATTGCCCACACCTTGAGGTCATTTCTTACCCCTCACCTTGCTTGGGAGATTTCAGACTCACTCTCCTTCTTCTATCCCTTGGAAGCATCTGGCCCCTTTAGTCTCATTGTCTGAGTGTCAGATCTTCCCTCTGCCTGGAATGCTGTCCTTTTAGACTCTGCCTTGGCTGGCTCCTTCCTGTGAGTAATTCAATCCTCACCCCATATGCTGCATCCTTCTCAAGGGGCTTTTCTTCATCGCTCCATCTCAAGTGCATTTGCCCCAATCCACAACCACACCCATTCTTTATCACATTAACTTGTTCTCTATCTTTATTAAACTATCATTATCTAAGAGTATTTATTTAAGTGTCTGTATTATCTCTTTTCTGCTTCATTAGAACATCAGGTCCCCGCCCCCGCAAAAAAACATAAGAACATAAGTTCCCCCAAAATGGGGACTTTGTGTTAGTCATTGCTCTAAACTTAATATTTAGTGTAATGCCTGATGATTGGTTAGGTCACAATTAATATTTGGAATGAAAAAGTAAATAATAAATCAAATCAAACTTCCTACTTTTTACTTATGAGTACCCATGTTTTATGCTTAATTTGGATAAGTTTTTTTAATTTATTTGCAAACTTTCTTGATCATTACATAAAATAAGAGTCATAGTTCATTTCCTGATTATTAAATATTTGATTTGCTCCACTATTATTCTTTCATAGAAAAAACAATGACTGAGGAAGTGTTTTTAAAACTATTTTTCCCATCTCTGAGGCCAAGCTTCTCCCCTGGAAGCACACCTGCCCAAACATTTCCCTGCTTCTGCTTTTTACCACTAACTCCCACCTGTGTATTTCCTAGCGTGCTGGACTCCCAGATGCTTGTCATGTGCTTGTCACCCTTGCTTCTCTTCTCTGCTTCCCCCAAATGCTTTTTCTTCATTATCCTTCATGACTTATGTATGCTCTGTATAAACACTCATTCTGTTAGCGTCAGTCTAAGAATTGAAAATAATGGCACATCATCAGAAGCATTCTTCTTTCCCTCCTGACTTCCCTAGCCTTTGCCAGCATGGACCCATTTTTTGAAAGAAAGCCGAGGAGGTTAATATTGACAAGTTGAACCAGACGGCTTAGAGACACCATGAGATATTTCACTAGATGCAATTCAGGCTCAATCAGGATCTTAATTAACAGCATTGTTCTTATTTATTATACAATTGTCATTATGTGACATTATGCTGATTATGCATTATACACGTGCAGTTCTTTGGGTGAACAGTTCACTTGAGTATAACTTATGCAAAATACAAAATGTTATTTTAAAATATAAGTGCACGTAATTTAAATGTTCCTGAAGTGAATTAAATGGCAATTTTGTGCTGTTCTTAAGAGAAAGGATTTACACCTACACCGTAAATTATAAAGCAAGCTGTAGTGTTCCTAGCACCCACTTCATGCTGTTTCTGTTAAGAATTCCCAGAAGGGCCGCTCAGAATATACTAGCGATTAAGTGAGTTACAGTACATTCTAAAGGGTTTTATAATACCGCAGAGAAATAAAAATAAAACACAAAATATATATTTAAATTATAAAAAATGTTACTTCAAAAATTAAAATTAAAATTTATCTGATGGTTCATTCTTCCAATTAAGGTAGGATATCTACCCCTCTCTCTATCGAGTACTTCAAAAGGTAACATTTAAAGGTACAAAGTGTCTTTTTCTAGGTGGCTGAATACAAAATGTCAAAAGACCAACTGTCACCCTCCACTAAAGTATTTGTGATATTGGAAGGAAAAAAAAGACTGTCATTAAGCTAAAATAGTATTGTATTACCATGAAACTGAAAATATTACTGCAATAAATCACAAAAGAAGGGATATATTATTCTTGCTATTTTGTATTTTAAATAGACATAAGATAGAGTAATGCTTCATGGTTTATTATAGAACCACAGGAAAAGAGTCATTCCTCTGAAATCATTCCCCTCCTCTCCTGGCCTTCAGGCCTTTGTCCCAATGTTGAAGTCCCACTCTGATTTCAAGGCCATGAGTGATGACACTTCAGGCCCATTGACCACTGCAATCGATAACTCCTGGATTTACCCTTTGGAAATCCTTTCCCTCTTTTCTCTCCCTCCTCCTTACCCCCTTTTTGAACAACAATTTTCTCTCCCTCTTGGCATTTACTACAGTACATCCATATTATTCATCATCTGATGGGACCCTTCAGGGCAGGGATTTTCTCTCCCTCCTTGTTTGATTTTAAGGCCATATATGCTTCATGGATATACATGTATATATATATTTCACAATATGTATATATTTCACAATATGTATCTATTATCCCACCCAGCTTGAAGAATTATTCATCATGACCAATATCATCTTATTTACATCCCAACTCACTTCATTCCTTCGAATACTATGACTTACTTTGAAGCAGATCCCAGCTATCATATTATTTCAATAAGGTATATATTCTTTAAAAATATCATTAGAACAGCTACAAATACTAACAATAAATCATTGTAATACTCCAAATTCTCCAAGTGATCCATTAATTTATTTTTTACATTTGATTGATTAATTCAAGATCTGCATTAGTTCACACATTAAATATCTCTTTTATTCTCTCTCTTTGTCTCATATCACATTTATGCAAGGGATAATAAGAAAGAATCACAGAATGTTTGGGGTTATCAGTATTCGAAGGAAGTGGTCATGACAGGTAACAGAGAAGGAAATAGGGAGCTAGAGCAAGGCTGTAGGACTTAAGCCTGCATGTTATATTGACTCATTCTTGGGAGACCTCCCAGTTCCTAGGGCAGGATTTGGGGGGTCGCAGTGTCTTTTAGATCTCTTCAAAGAAATAGGCTTGCTTACTCCTGGAATTTGGGACTGGATTATCTCTAGGCAGGTATTCTGTTTGTTCCCAGTGACTTCTAAGGAAGGACCCCAGTACTTTTTTTACCCTTTCTTCCAGGCTAGTTCTTAGTGCTGTATCTAGACACCTATGTTCTTCAGGTTAAACTGATCAGTACTAGAAGACTTAATGAAAGCTATACTATTGTAATTCTAAACATCCATGAACTTGATAACAAAGCATCAAAGTACATGAAGCAAAAACTGGAAGAATTGTTGTGTAGCAGTTTTTGTCTTGATGAAGTCCCAATAGTTCTTTTTTGCTTTTGTTTACCTTGCTTTTGGAGATGTGTCTAGCAAGAAGTTGTTGTGGCTGAAGACACAGGGTTCTCCTTTTCTGCACAGCAAACAAAACAGTCAGCAAAACTAAAAGACAACCTATTGACTGGGAGAAGATATTTGCAAATGACATATCAGACAAAGGGTTTATATACAAGATCTATAAAGAACTTATCAAACTCAATACCAAAAAATGAATAATCCAGTTTAGAAATGAGCAGAAGACATGAGCAGACATTTCTCCAAAGAAGACATACAAATGGCTAATAGACACATAAAAAAATATTCTACATGGCTTGTCATCAGGGAAATTCAAATCAAAAGCACAATAAGATACCACCTCAAACCAGTCAGAATGGTTAAAATTAAGACAGGAAACAACAAATGATGGCAAGGATACAGAGAAAGGGGAACCTCTTACACTGTTGGTGGGAATGTAAACTGGTACAGCCACTCTGGAAAACAGTATGGAAGGTTCTCAGAAAAGCTAAAAATAGAGCTACCCTATGACCCAGCAATTGCACTACTGGGTATTCACCCCAAAGATACAAATATATTGATCTGAAGTGGCACCTGCACCCCAATGTTTATAGCAGTAATGCCCACAATAGCCAAACTGTGGAAAGAACCAAGATGTCCATGGACGATGAAGGGATAAAGAAGAGGTGGTATAGATATACAATGAAATATTACTCAGCCATCAGAAAGGATGAATACTTAGAATTTACAACAATGTGGATGGAACTAGAGGGTATTATGCTGAGCAAAATAAGTCATTCAGAGAAAGACAATTGTCATATGGTTTCACTCATATGTGGAATATATGAAACAGGGCAGAGGACCATAAGAGAAGGGAGGGAAAAGAGAATGGGAAGGCATCAGAGACAGAAAAACTGTGAAAGATTCTTAACTGTGGGAAACAAACTGAGGTTGCTGGTGAGTGGGGGGAAGGTAATTGGGCAATGGATATTGAAGAGGGCACATGACGTGATGAACAGTGGGTGTTACATGCAACTGATAAATTATTGAACTCTACATCTGAAACTAATGAGGTACTAAATGTTGGCTAATTAAGTGTAAATAAAAAAACTGAAAGAACTGCAAGAAAATATACAAATCCACAATTATAGCCAAAGATTTTAGTAACCATTAGACAAAAATTGATGTAACTAATAGGAATCATAACACTATTAACCAACTCAGTATAAATAAAGACTTTTACACTGTCAGTCAGCTTGACCTAATCCATGCTATAGAACATTCCACTGAACAACAGCAGAAGATATATTCTCTCTAAGTGTACTTGAAATAGTTGCCATGATAGAGCATATTCTAGGTCAGAAAACAAGTTTCAGTAAATTAAAAAATAATACTATGTGAAGTGTATTCCCTGACCACACTTAAAATAAATAAAAGAAAAATATCTGGAAAATCCACAATCACTTGGAAACAAAGTAATGCACTTCTGTATATCCCGTTAATAAAAAAGAAATAGGAAATTAGAAAGTATTTTGATCTAAATGAAAACGGATACACAACACATCAACATTTGTGGGATCTGGCTAAAAGAGTACTTAGCTGGAAAATATGTAGCACTGAACACCCATGTTAGGCAAGAAAAAAGTCTCAAACAAATGATCTCAAATTCCATATTGAGTCCAGAAAATGTAGGGTATGTAGTACAAGTATAAAGTAAGCAAAAGAAATAAACATAAAGATCAGAGTATAAATCAGTGATATAGAAAAAGAAAAAGAATAGACAAAAACAAATAACTCAAAGCTGATTTTTGAGAGTAGATGAAATTAAAAAAACACTAACCAGGGGCATCTGGATGGCTCAGTTGGTTAAGTGACTGCCTTCGGCTCAAGTCACGATCCCCGGAGTACCGGGATCAAGCCCCGCATCGGGCTCCCTGCTCCGCGGGAATCCTGCTTGGTGGAAAGCCTGCTTCTCCCTCTCTCACTCCCTCTGCTTGTGTTCCCTCTCTAGCTGTGTTTTTCTGTCAAATAAATAAATAAAATCTTAAAATAGAAAAACAAAACAAAAAACAACAGCAATAACAACAACAACAACAACAACAAAAACCACTAACCAGACTGATCAGGAACAAAAAAGAGAAAACACAAAATAATATTTTTTATTTCTATATTCATTTATTTATTTATACTATGAAAACAAAAAATAACCAAAATATCAAAAAGAGAAAAAAAGAAATGGCTTAGCAAATTATGGCACGTTGACATGATAGAATATTATTAAGTCATTTAAACAATTAGAAGAATTAATAACAATATGGAAAAAGGCTTCTTTATAAACATTAGTTTAGTGTAAAATCAAGGCTAAAACACATACCATTAGTGCTGCTATGAAGGCTGAAAATAAAGAGAGAACATTTTAAAGAGTGGCAAAATGGAAACTCGTATAATATTTGGATATTCAGTTATAAGTATAATATGTAAGAATAATAAAGCATTTTTTCTCCATTCCATACTTGAATGAGTAGAGTCTTACCTAAGACTGTGGCCAATTCCAGACTTTATACTTTAAAATTAAACCAGGATATTTGTATTCAGCAAAAAGATGTAAAATAGAAATAATTCAGAAGATGAACAATGACATTATCAGGAAAGGTTAAAGATATTAGAATAATTTAGCTTGCAGAAGCCAGACAATTTACATTATCTGTATACAGAGAAATATCTTCATGCAAATAATATCTACATTTTATATACTTATTGAATATGTACACTATAAATGATAGAACAACATCAAGGTTCTTATATACCAAACTTTTCTTGTGACATTAGTAGAAATTTTCTTGCCATTTGTACTAGTTGCTGCTGGAAGCCTTTATTTTTGATCCGTCTAGCCTATCATTTCTTTCTTTCTTTTTTTTTTAATTTAATTTTATTTTTTCAGTCCAAGATTCATTGTTTATGCATCATACCCAGTGCTCCATACAATACATGCCTTCAATACCCACCACCAGGCTCACCCATCCCCCCACACCCTCCCTTCCAAAATCCTCCGTTTGTTTCTCACAGTCCACAGTCTGTCATGTTTCATCTCCTCCTCTGATTTACCCCAATTCATCTTTCCTTTCCTTCCCTTAATGTCCTCTATGTTATTCCTTATGTCCACAAGTAAGTGAAACCATATGATAACTGACTTTCTCTGCTTGATTTATTTCACTCAGCATAATCTTCTCCAGTCCCATCCATGTTGATACAAAAGCTGGGTAGTCATCTTTTCTGATAGAGGCATCATATTCCATTGTATATATGGACCATATCTTTTGGTATAAAAAATATTTTATTTATTTATATGACAGAGCAGGAACACAAGCAGGGGAAGTGAGAGAGGGAGAAGCAGGCTTCCTGCAGAGCAGGGAGCCCGATGTGGGGTTTGATCCCGGGACTTCGGAATCATCACCTGAGCTGCAGGCTAATGCTTAATGACTGAGCCACCCAGGTGCCCCTAGTACTTGATTTTAATGATAAGTAAACTGTGGTTTAGAATGGTAAAAGGACATCAAAGCTCAGAGGAATAGTTACTGAGGAGAACAAAATCTGTATTTCTTAACTCCTAAGTATAGCTACTCCACTCCTTTAAAAAAAAATCATTACATTCTGCTTTATAAGACATTTTGTCCTCTAAATGGCTCCTATTTTGGTTAGACAATTTTTCTGAAGGCATAACTTTGTTTCATTCACTAAGATTGGGCTGCTGCAGTTCCTCCCTAAATTATTCTGTTGATAATCTTAGTAATTTGTTCAGTTCTGGTCCCTGCTTTCCAGAATCTCCGACTCAAAGGCCCATTGGTTCTCCCTTGTCAGGTCTCAGCACTATTGATTCAACTGAAAAAAAAAAAAGAATACTGAGTATCACTGTGTCTGGCACCATATTAGGGCACTGGCGATACAACAATGAACAAGATAGAGCTGGATCTGACTAACTCAAAGTACACAAGAGTGGAGCACCTGGGTGGCTCAGTTAAGCCTGTATTTTTGGCTCAGGTAATGAGCCCAAGGTTCTGGGGTTGAGCCCCAGATCAAGCCCCTCGTTGAGCCCTGCAGCATCTGACTCCCTGCTTCTTCCTCTCCCTCTGCCCCCTAACCCCTGTCTTGTACATGCGTGCGCTGTCTCTATCTCTCTCAAATAAATAAAATCTTTAGACAAAAAATGTACACAAGAGCAAAACACACCAGAGCAACAACTTGGTGATTAACCCATAGGAAGACAGTAAGTACACTTTCTCATTTTACTAAATCTGCAAGGGAAGCTAAGGATAACCTGGCAAAGAAGCAATGCCCATGTTACCCTAGGGATCTCCAGGTAGGTTCTAGTGTTTTCTGTGCTTCTGTAGCTGACAAGCGGTAAAATAGCCTCTCTCGTTAATCTGGACTTCATCACACCCTGCAGGTCTCAGAGTCATCTGTCCCTTGGAGACGACTTTGCATATTTCTGCTCTGCTTTGATCTCCAGTTTAACTCTCAGAGCCTGTTCTGTTTCCCTCATTTCTGAGTTCTCGGGAGCACCATTTTAGAACCCCTGTATTCTCACTCCTCAGGAATTTAAGCCCTCTTTCTGTTCTTTTGTAAGAGCAGGCTTTGGCGCTCACCTCTTTAAGAAAATGTCTCTGGGGCGCGTGAGTGGTTCAGTCATTAAACGTCTGCCTTCGGCTCAGGTCATGATCCTGGAGTCCCAGAATCGAGCCCCACATGGGGCTCCCTGCTCAGCAGGAAACCTGCTTCTCTCTCTCTTACTCCCTCTGCTTGTGTTCCCTCTTTAGCTGTGTTTTCTCTGTTAAATAAATAAAATCTTCAAAAAAAAGTCTCTGAAATGTACACTTTAACACATTCCTTCTAATATTACTCTGTGTACCCAGCTACATGAAAATGATGGTATTTCAATACTCTCAATCCCATTAAGAGCTATTAGTGAGATTAGTAGACCAGATATTGCTCCTGTAGTAGCTGTTTTCAGCCTATAGAAATAGGTAGGGTTTAGGCAGTAGTTTTATAGTAATGAAATGCGATATGAATACTCTTAAATCTTTTATGATTACCATCGTAACTTTATTGACACTCAAAATCTAAATGTGCCTTTGGCAAAAGAGCCAATTAAACAGGAGAGAGAAAATGAAATTACTTTGTATTCTGGATAACCAAATAGCTGCTTTTTGAGTTTATCATTAAAGGAATTCCTTTTAAAACAGACTTTTAGATCTGGAAGTCTTGAAAGGGTCATCTGGTTTAGCCTCTTGTCTCTACACATGTCTCTGTCCAAACAACTGTTTTTAAAGATTCTAGAGATGGATGATTCAGAACATCCCTTGTATATTGTTTTCAAGTTCAACTTGCTATATAGTGCTTCTGTCTTTAGGCAATTCATAGTCTTGTGGAGAAGACAAATATGTACACTAATAATTAAACACAGGGAAGCACATGTTAATACAAGGATGCACCAATTGCTAAGGGAGCACAGGATCAGACAGAATTTCACAAGGGAATCTTGGAAAAACATGACTAGCTTTGTGAATTTGCAAGTGCTCCATGCACAGGGCTGTGTAAATCTTCCAATTTTAGCACATATGCTGTAACACCTGCTCTTTCTATGTTGTTAAGACTGATCCTGAGGTGGGAAGAGATTCTAATTTCCTCTCATCAACTCCTCTTTCTAACATTCCTTGTGCATGTAGATGTACATATACCCATGTATCTTACAGAGAAAGAATAATTTCAATAAATTTCTAGGTCTGTGCTAGAGATGAAAAGAAAGGGACTCATTTTCCTCAATAAGCAGTTTGACATGTCTCATGCTTGACAGCTCGGCAGGTTATCAATGTAACTCAGCCCAGTTTAAGAAGTACTGATTAAATAAACTCTCTGTAGAAGGTTTTTTCTTTTCTTTTTTCCATTTTCTTTATCTTCTCTTTCCTTTCCTTTCCTTTCCTTTCCTTTCCTTTCCTTTCCTTTCCTTTCCTTTCCTTTCCTTTCCTTTCCTTTCCTTTTGTTTTTCCTCCCTCCTTTTCTCCCTCCCTCCCTTCCTTCTTTCCTTCCTATTTTTTAGTCAAGATTAGAGGCACAAATGTTTGACTCCCAAAGCACTATGATATGATTTCTGTCTTAAAAAGTCTGGGGTCTACAGTGTTGATTTTTTTACTGATGACTTCGGTATGGATAGAGCCATAAATTACTTCCTAAATCACCCTGAAAACCAAAGACAATTTCTCCAATTGAACCTTTATGCCGTATTTGAGTGTCCTAAGTGGGTGTTTTTCTTGCAGTATAAATGGAACCATCTAGCTCCCAGTAGGATATTGCTCTGTGGTACTCAAATAATTAGACCAATAGGGAAGTTAACAGAAAATATACTTAAGTGGTTGAGTAAACAGCTCCCTTATGATCCTTTTTATCTAGTGGTCCAGTGTATTTTTCTATGTGAAATAATGGATCATGTCTTTCTAGGCCTTATAGATTTCTCTATTAATTTTTTACTGACCTCTAGTTCTCATTTTCCCAACAGTGTTTTTGTTCCACATACTGCTGCCAGCCAACCCCAAATCTCTCCTTCCTTTTTACTATAGCTCCAGTTTTTTCCATGCTGTCCATGTGCGCACTTGACAAGCACATCCATCCCTCAGGCTCCCTTACCATAAAGAGTGCTCACGCAGCACTGTCACGGCGAGTAAGTGAAGTCATCGGTGGCACTTCTGAGACAGCTATTAATCTTCAGATAAAACAGGGCAGATTCAGCTAGCATGAGCCTCTTGCCATCACCTTTCTCTCCTTCTTCTTGTCCTCTGTGAGGGATTGATGACCAGTAGAGGACAGCACCGCTACAATCATGGGAACTGAGACCACATTCTAAAAGAGTGGATCAGAAGTGATTTGAAACCTCATTCTCTGATGACTTCTTTGAGCCACCATGCTAGTGCTGGCCTGCTCAACCCTGAACTTGGTCTATGGAAACAAGTCACTATTGCTTGAGTCACTGTAGATGAATTTATGTTCCCTTTAGCTGAAGGCACTGCTGACTGATTGATCACTTTTTCCTCTTACTTGGATAGGGCATTTAATATTATAGAATGGGAACTTTTGAAGTTAGACAAGTTGGATTCATTGTCCAATTGTGCCACTTATTTGCTGGAAGATCTTAGACAAGTTACTGTACTGATGAGTTAGTTTTCTTATGAGTAAAACAAATAGTAATACTTTGCCCTTAAAATTATTATAACATTAAAAGAGTATACAGCAAGACATTTAAAAATAATGTATGTGTTCAACAACTTTCATGCATGGTATCCACTCACTACAACATCATTGCTATCATCATCCACAAATATTTGTTAATTCCAGACTTGTTACAAAGGGGTTTTTGCTTGGAAACACATTTATGATAAGTTTCTAGAATTCCACCTCATTGCACGATGTGAAACATAAAAGCTAAACTGTGAATAAATGAGCCATTGCCTTCTCATAAACAAAAGCCATAAAAAAGGGAGTATAGATCTTAAAAAATTCTATTCATTGAAGTGGAGTTAGTTGATTTATATTCTAGCCTTAATCTCTATTTCCTTGAAATTGATGTCAGAGAAATATCCGTAGGAAAATAAATGGGTATCAGCTATAATAAACCATCATATAATAGAGCCCTTTAAAATGAAATTAACTAATTCCTTTTAGAATAAGGTAAAATGCCCTTCATCATAGGACGCAAGAATCCAGGAAGAGGCATAGGGAGTTTAGATTCCAGGACCCCTGGGTTCTAAACTCAGTATCTATCACTCACTGTGTGATCTTGGACAGGTTCTAGGTTTGTCAACCTCAATATCTCTTCCATGGGGCTGTATGAATATTTTAAAAGTTCACACATGTTGTGTGTCTTATATAGTTCTTTAGCACAAGACAAGTATTTCAAAATATATCATTTTAAATAAATGCAGTAGGAAGAACAGATACTTATACCATCAGGAGCTGTGAGCCATTGTGAAGCAACTGCACTGTTGGCCAAAAAACCTCCTGTGATGGGGGACTGTGGAACAAGCAACTTTTTCAGAATCATTTTATCACATCGTGTAAATCCAACAATACAGAAAACCCACGTCTATCTTGGAGGCCACCATCAGCTGCTGGTCAATACTCCTTAAACCTCCCAAATTTTTCTAAATCTTTGGCATTAGGAGAAATTCACTCTGTGGAAACTTCTTGGAATGTTCTTCCCCTCCCACAGATTGATAAGAAACCAGAAAATGGCTTTTAAGAATTTTAAAGATAGCTTAATTTTTGTTTCTTTTCTGTTTTAAAAAAAAAAGTAAGAAAGGAAGAGAAGGAAGGGGAGGAAGAGAAGGAGGAGTAGGAAGGAAGGAAGGAAGGAGGGAGGAGGGAGGGAGGGAGGGAAGCAGAGAGGAAAGAAGAACACTTTATTAAGATGCTACTTGATGGGAAAAGTGTCTCCAGTGGCAGTGCTCTAAAACATGCTCCTGCTTGCTTGGTGCCTTATGCGGTGATAGTCCTGTGTATCTCTCCTGGTTTCCTGAGGATGAGCCCCCCTCCACTGGCATGGGTGGCAGGAGCACCGGTACCTCCCACTGTTTCTCCCACTATTACAGGTGCCATACAACCAAACAGAACCTTTGTCCATGATTGTTATCAATTACCTGTGAGCAATGATTTTATAGAAGAGTTTATTGAGTCTGAACTGTGTCATTAGTTCTAGATTATGATATTGTGCCACCAAAATGAAAACAAAATAATGGAAATGCTAATACATTACTATTACCCAGAATCTGTGTCTATGAAAGATACTATTGATAGTCCTCACTTCCTGTGGGAAAAGCATCTGTCTGGGATTATGACAGGAGGAGGCTTTATCAGGCATAGCACTTTTTAAGGATCTAAATAGGATATACAACATTGTTGTGCAGATAATATTTGTAGAGTAGCTATTTATTGATGAATCAGATTCCAGGACACTGGATAGACCTGCAAAAGAAGCTGCGATGAGGAGAATTGATTTTGAAGCTCCAATAAAAATAATAAAAATATTCAGAATCGCTCATTATTTTTCTTAGAGGTTTTTATTCTCCTGAATTGCAATAGAACTTATTGCAATTCTAGACAGTATTTACTTTTTAAATTATTATATTTCTTACCACTTACAGAGTTTATTTAACTCTTTGATGAAATAAGCATCTCGGACAACCCCACATATTGTCCTTATACCTGTAATGAAAAGATGAGCTGAATGCTGTCATAAGGGGAGGTACAAGTTAAAAGGGCTTCAGAAGAGATGCTGCTTGAGGAAGGTCTCCAAGATGCATTGGACTTTGCTACCCAGAGAATGTGGAAAAAGAAACACAGGCAGAGATAATGACCCATGCAGAGGCACAGAGCTAGAGTGTGATTCAGAAAACAAGTTGCATACAAAGCACAGGCAGGACCTGGAGGGACACAGGATGGCAGGGGTGGCCGGGTGGAAAGGGAGTCCCGAAGAGAAATTGGAGATGATAGGTAACATTACCACACCTGATCCTAACAGCATCAATGACAACAGCCACCATTTGTTTAGCATTTGCTCCCTGTATGATAAACACTATATATAATTTGGTATTCTTGAGTACTCTGTGAGGACATTTGAATGTCTCCATTTTATGATCGAGGAAATTGAGCCATGGAAAAATGACTTCCCCAAGATCACAGTGCTAGTCATTGATGAAGTAGTAATACAGCCCAGCTCAGAAGGATTTCAAACCCCATTTCTTTTTAACACATTGCTCCCCAGTATGCTACAGAGATCCTTCTGGTCTAGACTAAGTTATTTGCATCTTATCCTGAAGGGTATGAAGAAGTCAATGGAGAGCTTTAAGCAGGGGAGTGATACCATATAGAGGACAGTGTGGCAGACAAAGGGGAGACACAGGGGACTGTTGTCCCTAAATATGTTATACAGGAAATATGTACATATACATATATTGTACTAACTGCTTAGTCATGATAGAGTTCTTTTTAAAAATTTTTTAGTTAACGTATAATGTATTATTTGTTTCATGGGTACAGGTCTATGTTTCATCAGTCTTACTCGATTCACAGCACTCACCATAGTACATCCCCTCCCCAGGATCCATCACCCAGCCACCCCATCACTCTCACCCCCCTCCCTTCCAACAACCCTCAGTTTGTTTCCTGAGATTAAGAGTCTCTTATGGTTTGTCTCCCTCTCTGGTATTGTCTTGTTTCATTTTCCCCTCTCTTCCCCTATGATTCTCTGTCTTGTTTCTCAAATTCCTCATATCAGAGAGATCATATGGTAATTGTCTTTCACTGATTGACTTATTTCGCTTAACACAATACCTTCTAGTTCTATCCATGTTGTTGCAAATGGCAAGATTTTGGTTTTTTGATGGCTGCATATTCCATTGTGTGTGTGTATGTGTGTGTGTGTGTGTGTGTGTGTGTGTCCCTTCTTAATCCATTCATCTGTTGATGGACATCATGATAGAGTTGTGATGGAAAGCAGTCACATAGTGTCAATAAGCCATTGCAGATTTATAATAAGTGCTGTTGCCCTGTATTCATCTTTAGCAACACATTTTACAAGAAGCATTTTCTCAAAGCTTGCTAGGTACTAGACACCATGCTAAGTGCTCAGGATACAAGAGTAGAATAATACATGGTGTCTCTGCCCTGGAGGAATTAAACAAACAAGTGTCACTTCTCACTGGATTTCATTTTCTTCCATAATTTTGCATCCTAAAGGGGTCTTTTTCTTCTGTGTCTCTCATGTGACAATCCTGCCAGGGAAAGGTTTGAGGTGTTTTAACAAAATTAATCTCTTTTTTTCTTTTTTTTTAAAAGATTTTATTTATTTATTTGACAGAGAGAGAGAAAGAGATCACAAATAGGCAGAGAGGCAGGCAGAGAGGAGGAAGCAGGCTCCCTGCTGAGCAGAGAGCCCAATGTGGCCCTTCATCCCAGTACCCTGAGATCATGACCTGAGCTGAAGGCAGAGGCTTAACCCACTGAGCCACCCAGGCGCCCCAAAATTAATCTCTTGATCACTATATCTATCTATCTATCATCTATCTATCTAATCTCCCCACCATCTATGTCATTGTAATTATGGCTGCTTCTTGACTCCTGCCTCTAATCTCAAGCCCAAGACACCCCTAAAAGGAAATTAGGGATAATAACAAGGCATGGTATGACCACATTGGAAATGCTTGATGAGATATAAGTCTAAAAGAAAAATATTCATGCCAATCAAAGCCAAAATCAGGCCAAGTAGCTAAATTTCCGTGAGTGGACAAGAAGCAGCAAGACTATGTAAGGCAAAACTAGGAAATCAAGATCTAGTGAGGCATAGTAAACCAGACACACAGGTGAAGGAGACAGGCCCTGTAATCACCTAATGGAGCCTGAGGATAGAGTCCATGGACAGGAGGATTGAAAAGACCCCGATGCTTTCTCTATTCATAGTTTGATGCACATGTTCAGCTTTGATAAAATAGAGCAGTTGGTGAGGGAAGCTAGAATGCCAAATTAGAAAGAGAAGATCCCTTGAAAAGTATCCTGCAAAACTAGATATTTCAAATCAAAATGACTGAATGATAGAGAGCCCAAATTGCCTCTCAATGCACGGCAATTTTTGGCTAAGTTATTTGCCCTTAATTAACTCTCTGGAGGGATAAATTGTTTTGAAAGCTTTGTGATAAGAAATAATTAAGCTTTTTCTATTATGGAAATAGGGATAGAATAGGAGAGTGTCTCAGAAAAATAGATTTTATCTCCATATAGTTATAATAATAATTTTAATATAATAGCTACATTTATTAATTAAAAATATTGATTAACTACCTACTATAGTGTAGATCCTATTCTAAGTGTGACAGTTACAGCAATTAATATGATGAGCAAACCTGTCTGAAACCTGTTTCATAGAGTTTATATTCCAGTGAGGCAAGGCAGAAAATAAACACAATAGATAAGAAATTGCTAGAATGTTTTGAAGGCTGAATAAGCGATCTGGCAAAAGTAAAGCAGGTTAAAGAGGGTGGGGAGTGTTGAGGACAAGAAGAGGTTGCAATTAGAATAGTTACAGGAGAGAGGTCCTTTCCTAAAAAAAAAAAAAAAAAACAAAAAAACTTTCCAAATAGAGAAGGCCCCAGGCAGAAGTATGCCTGGTGTGCTTGATGATGATTTAGGGGATCAGGGTAGGCTGGAAGAGAGGAGTGGGACAGTAAGAGAGGAAATTAAGAAACAAGAGGTGGGGAGAAGAGAGGGCAGACCGTGGGGCTGTGTGTTTCCAAGAAATTTGAGATAGTATGGGGAAACTTTGGAGAGTTTCAAGCAGAAGAATGGTGTGATCCAGCTTCTCTTTTAACATACTGGCTGTGAAAATAGACTGTGGGAGGTGAGGGTGGCAGAAGGAAAGCCAGATGTTCATCCCTGAGTGATTTTTGTTAATCACCTGCCCAGTGAATTTAGCATAAGATTTCATCCTAAGACTTTAAGGAACATGATTCCATTTTACTGATGAGGAACCTGAGGCTCATAGCCCCAGGTCCATAGCTGGTAACAACTATAGAACTCTAAACACCTATGCATTTAGATGTTTTCCATACACTGAACTCATAGATACATTTTTTAATCAGTATGCTTCTGAATCCATAGGGATACAGCAGTAAGCAAGACAGCCACAGTCCATGTAGAGCCTACTGGGACAGGTCAACGTTTAGAACTCTATCAAACCAAAAACATACAAATATAAATTTTGAATAATGTTCCAGAGAGAATACAAGGTGTGTTATGAAAATTCCTAAAATGTAATTTAGGTGGAGGGGTCAGGAGAGGAAAGACCTTGAAACAAAAGTGACAATCAAGCTGAAACTCATTGGAGACAAAAGAATTAGGGGAAGAGGTAATGGAAGATAATTTCAGACAGATGCTTTGAAGTAGCAAAAAGATTAAACTTTGCAGAAACTGAGGAAAGGCCAGTGATATGCATAGGAGGAGAGAGTGGTGAGCGATGAGTGGAAACAGGAGGCAGAGGACAAACTATGCAGAGTCTGGTTGGCCATAATGTAGAGTTTGGATACTATTTTAAATATAAGTTGCTATGAGCATCCTTTAAAAAGGAGTTGGCAGGATTTGATTTGGATTTTTCAAGATCATTTGAGATTTGTCAAAGGATATTTTTTAATATCTTAGCATCATTTTTTCCTTCACACCATATTTTTAATATCTGACAGACACTAAAGCCAGGACAACAAAATCATGATGAGAAGAGACAGATGTACTTCTAGGAACAGTAGGGGAAAGCCCAACTTGACAGTGGAAGAAGTCTTCTAATTGATGTTCATCTGCCCTCCACACTCCTATCTCCCAGCCCTGCCTGGGAAGAGAATGGAACCCCAGTGGAAACCCACTGGAATCTAATGACCATTTCCTATATCAGGAAATGAGGAGAAAAGATGGGAGAGGTTGAAAGGACAGAGGTCAAAGGGAAGAGAATTTATTCATAGGGTGTTGTTTCATAATGAATGGGAAAGATGTGTCCCAAATAAAAAACAGAGACAGAAAGACTCAAACTTCCTGAGAAGCCATGGAGGAGGATGAGTTCCAAGAGTAGAGGAACCACTCTGGCCTCCACCCCCCAGTAGACCCCACTTGTGCTGGAACTTGTAAAAGACGATTAAACTAAATTAAATAGAAGACATCTCAGGTAAATAACAACCACCACAACAAAAATAGCACTTACTGAGAGTTAGCCATGTGGCCAAAGCAATTTTCCTGTATTAACACGTTACTCCCCAAAGCAATACTCTGACGTAGGATGCTTATCACTCCCGCTTTGCAGAGGAGTTAATGAAAGTACAAAGAGATCAGGGAATTTGGCAACAGTCATTAATTAGCAGATGGTGTTTATAGAAATATCGTGTTTTCTATTCTCTTTGTACCACATCCACTGCATTTCTCTCCTTCATTTTACTTTCAGGATTAACATCCATTAGTGTGCTGAATTTTCCTAGTGCCACAGCTTCATTCACAACAGAATCTGGATATAGTCAAACAATGTAAAACAGCAGAAACTGTGTCCTTCACAGCCCTCCTTCTGATTCTTCCTCCCCTGCACTTCAATCATCTGTGAGAGCACTCTGGTAGAATTCCTCAGGGCTAATGACGAATCACTAATGTAATTGATCCTTCCTTTCAGTGACCAGTAATAGTTCTAGTGCACAGCACATGACACAACTCTTACAGATGATTGTTTTAGTTTTGATGAATGTTTCACCCTATTTTTCAAAGTTTTCAGGAAATGTATTTTAGTTTTTATATTTCCAAGGAACTGTAGAACTCCTCAAGATCAACTGATGAAATCGTAGAAAACAGCTGCCATGAAGACAGTCATTACTGCTGCCAGAAAATGGAGAGCATGGATCTGAAATGAAGATTAAGTTCTTCTCTCCTTATTGAAGCATGATTTTCTGCATTAGTTGAATGCTTCCCTGAGTCACTGCAAAATTGAGCCACTTAATCAGTGATCTAGAAATATTGGGAACATTCAAAAAAGACACATAGTACAAGAGGCATCGGCCCTCAGAAAAATGCATGTCTTTAATTCTACAATTATTATTTTTATAATTATAATTTTTTGATAAATATTTCTAATGTATTTTAACTCACAGCCAACTGAATTTTTCTTGTTAGGAATCTGCATACCTACCCAGGTATTAGAGTGCTTACCATGGATCTCTAATTAATATAATTCTACCAACAAATACAGACTCGACTGTAAAACAAACTATGCTTGACATGAGGCAAGTGGAGATACAGTACAACACATCTTTAAAGATAGGGGCAAGAGGGCAGGTATACCAAGAAGCAGTTAGAATTTAAAATGAAGTAATTCATATAAAATAAGTTGAAGGAAAGATCTGAGGGGCTGCCAGTAGGGTAGACTTAAGAGACGGGATGTCTTGGAGGAGATGCTATTGTATAAAATCTTCATTAATCACCTGGCTTAAAGTATGTGATATCTGGCAAATATTAAGTCCTCAAGAAATTTTGCATCTATGGGCAAGGTTAAAAATCTCATAGGTGGCACAGTCACTTTGGAAGACAGTTTGCTGGTTTCTTACAAAACTAAATATACTCCTGTCATATGTTCCTGCAATTGTGCTCCTTGGTTACCCCAAATTGGTAATTTATGTCCACACAAAAACCTTCATATGGCTATCTATAGCAGCCCAAACTTGGAAGGAACCAAGATGTCCTATAGTAGGTGAATGAATTAAAAAAAATGGTGGTACATCCAGAAAATGGAATCTTCTTCAGTACTAAAAAGAAATGAGCTATTAAGTCATAAAAAGAAATGGAAGAGGCTTAAATGCATATCACTAAGTGAAAGAAGCCAATCTAAAAATAATACAGGCCATATGATTCCCAATTCTATGGCATTCTGGAAAAGGCAAAAACCATGGAGATGGTAAAAAGATCTAGTGGTTCCCATAAGTGAGGGGAGGGATGAATAGGTGGAGAACAGAGAGTTTTTAGGGCAATGAAAATTCTTTGTATAATACTATAATAATGGATACCCATCATCACATACTTGTCCAAACCCATAAAGTGTACAACACTCAGAGTTAATCCTAATGCAAATGATGGACCTTGGGTAATAATGGTTTATCAATGTCAGTTCATCAGTTGTCCAAATATACCACTCTAGGGGCCAAGATGTATATGGGAAATCTCTGAACTTTCTTTCAAATGTAGGGTGCATCAAAAACTACTCTAAAAAAATAAAGTGGGTTTTTGTTGTTATTGTTGTTGTTTTTTAAATAAGAAAAACTCAGTGGAGAAGTTTCAGGATTCAGGAAGGGACAAATGGGAACAGTATTTCAGACTGAAGGAGATCATTCCCTGCATCCTTCAAGTAAAAACATAGGCCTACATCGAGACTAAGAAGGTTTACTATATGGGGCGCTTGGGTGGCTCAGTTGGTTAAACCACTGCCTTCAGCTCAGGTCATGATCTTGGAGTCCCAGGATCGAGTTCTACATGGGGCTCCCAACTCCATGGGGAGTCTGCTTATTCCTCTGACCTTCTCCCCTCTCATGCTCTCTCTCACTCATTCTCTCTCTCAAATAAATAAGTAAAATATTTTAAGAAAAGAAGGCTTACTGGAAATACATATCAGAAAGTGAGGAAACAATTGGCTATGATTTGATGCTCTGTAGTATTGGGGAGGGTGCTTGGGTGGCTCAGTCAGCAGGCTTTGAACTCAGCAGAGAGTCTGCTTAAGGATTCTCTCCTTCTCCTTCTGTCCCCCTCCATTCATGTACTCTCTCTCTCTAAAATAAATACATAGATCTTAAAAAAAAAAAAAGTATAGTATTAAGAAGAGTTTGCTGGCATAATTTAGAAGAATATTCTGTCTCAGGGAATAACTTTACCATCCATTCAGCTGGGCAAGTCAGATTCTTAGAATTTGTCCTTGGCATATTCTTCTCTCTTAACCACTCCATGAGTTATATTGATAGTATGTCCTAAGATGCTAAATGGTCCAACTTTCCTATCTCCACCACCACCACTGCAGGATTTTTTCACAGTGGCTTCTTAAAAGTCCTTCTGAATGGTCTCTCCACTCATGCTCTTTTTTGATTCTCTTCTCCATGTTGCAACCAAAGTGATCATTTAAAAAAGCCCATGTCTTTTTTGTTAAAACTCCTTAAGTGGTTCCCACCTAACATGGTACAAAAAAGTCTTCATGATTAGTTTCCTGTCTACCTATCTGGTATTATTTCACACCTTTCTCGAATATCATTATATATTTTCTTTTATAGAACAGATTATCATTTACATTTATATATATATATATTTTTTTTCAATTAATTTGTCTTTTCTTACCAGAGGAGTCCATATGCTATATGGACTCTGTCTCTGATTTTGCATCCCAGTTGGATGATTGTGAGAAGTCATTTAGCCTAAAGCCATCTCAGTTTTCTCATCACTAAAGCAAAAAATAAGAATAAGAATAGTCTCATTGAGTAGTTATGCAGATTACGTGAAATAATACTCATAAGAGTTTTTAGAACAGTGCCTGGAACATGGTACAGACAGAGTGGATGAGAACTACTAGCTATAGAATGTATATTCCATCACAACACACCAAAATCTATTTGGCATATCAATGCTTTTGCATAATGCCTGATATAATTGTCTAATTTCTCAATAAATATTTCTTGAGTAAACAAAGAGTGAATAATACAAAACAAAAGTGAATACAACTATACCATAGAATACCATTTCATATTTATAAAATTAAAGGGATAGTGTAAATATCTATTGAAAAGAAATTCAACTGATTTCTGTACTTGGGTTTTTTTTTTAAGACTTTATTTATTTTGACAGAGAGAGAGAGAGAGAGGGAGAGTGAGAGAGGGAACAGAAGCAAAGGAAGTGGGAGAGGAAGGAGCAGGCTTCCTGCCAAGCAAGGAGCCCATTACCAGGCTTGATCCAAGGACCCTGGGATCATGACCTGAGCTGAAGGCAGACGCTTAATGACTGAGCCACCCAGGAACTGTATGTATTTGGGTTTTACAAGGTGATAATGTAGGTACATATCTTAAGACTTATAGCCCAAGAAACACAAATTTTGCCAGTGTTCTGATTCAGCTCATCTGGTGATTTTGGTTTTCTGTAACTAGACTCAAAAGCTATGGCTATAAAAACAAAACCACCAATTTATTGCTTTAAAATGAGATATTTAATTATACAATGTACAAGAAAATTTATTCTTTGATTAGCACATCCCTCACTTTCTAGGAAAGTATATAAAAACCCAAATTATTATAGGAAATCTATTTTTAGGCATGGAATCAGAGCAAAGGGAGTGGTTGGATGATATTCAAGCTATGAAACTGTGACACAGCCATCTTCCCTCTGGATACAATGACCTATAGGCAGACCACCTCCCCCTGGTTTATTCTGACCCAGTTTTCCTCTTGGTGAAAGTGTATCTTTTGCTGCTTGTTTGTATTTATATTTTTTTTTCTTTTTCAGATCATTGCTTAGATTGAATTGCTATGTCTATATTCTAATATTAAGGAAATAATTTAATCTTGCTTTTATTAGACTTAGGCATTCCTTGAATCTCCTTGGTAATAGTTCTGTAGTTCTACAGATTCGTTTTAGCGTATTTTTGTTGTCATTTTTTTTTTTTGTCTTTTAACCAAGAGTTAGTCTCATTTTTTTGTGTGTCAAGATTTCATTGCTTTCATTCTAGAGCCAACTACTGATGTCTATGATATGCCAAATAAATGATTTTTTTAAGATGACCTTTATTTTCAAGTTTGCACTATTTTTTATATAAGAAGGACAATTAAGTTATTTTTATAGTTCTTGTTTTTAATGTTTACTTACTATGATAATCAAAAAGCAACCTGCCAAAATTCAATTTAAGGAGTCTTGTAGAATGAGAAAAGAAAGGAACAATATGCAGACTTGGTGGCAGAATTTTGGGCACGCCTAAACTCGAGCCTTACACAGAAAATAGGAGTTAAGCAAAGATGCTGCTTTCTTCAATTCAAGAGCAGTCATAAAACTGATTTTTATTTAAAATGATGTAAACAGGGACTCCTGGGTGGCTCAGTCCTTTAAATGCTTGACTCTTGATTTTGACTCAGGTCATGAGGTCAGGGTCCTGGGATGACCTATAGGCAGACCACCTCCCCCTGGGTTATTCTGACCCTTGTCCAGCTCAGTACTCAGGGGGCTGTCTGCTTTATGATTCCCTCTGCCCCTTTTCCCCATCCCCCCTCCCAGCTCACATGCTCTCTCATTCTCTCTCTCTCTCTTTCAAATAAATAAATAAATATTTAAAAATAAAATAAAATGACTTAAACATTTCCTCCTGATGAATAAATTTTCACAAATTATTGAAACTTTAAATTTTTCTTCTTGTTGAGTTACAGAAAGAAATGTCATTTTATAGTTTTAATAAGTGTTTATGTGAGAAATGACTTTAAAACTATTGTTAGGTACAGTAAAATTTCCATTTACTTGGACTAATCAGGGAGGAGAAGCTGGTTGAAATGTAATGAAAAGTCTGAAGTAATTTTTATTATTTTCACAACTAGCAATAAATAAAACAGGCTAACTCCAGCCTCTATTAATGAGACAATGCAAAGAATTCATAATTAGCATACTGGTTACTTTAAAATACAATTAATATCCAAACAAGATCTCAGAAGAAATGTTTATACTTAAGGGAACAAATAAGACTCCTACTATTAATTTTTCAGACTTACTTTCCAAAATTATACAAAGTTGTATTCTAAGAACCATTTAAAAACATTATAAGGTTGAGGTCTATAAGATACAACTAAGGACTTTAACCTACATTACAAACTTCATAGGTGGAAAGTTGAAGCAATTATTTTTTTAAATAGTAGCTTCATGTGTTTTATGATCTTTGGAGTTTTTAATGCCTGCACATTCCTAATTATGATTACATTTACTGGCTCAGTTAAAGTTGTAAGTGTGATTACATGGGAGCATTTCAAGTAATAGATTAGATATTTTAACTCAGTAATTTCCAGTGATTAATTTTATTTTTCCAGATTATTTTTTGTTTGAATTTGAAAAGTTGGCTTATTATTTCCTTGAATTGTAATTGCCTCTAAATTATGCACAAGGCTCTAAGTTCTGAGTTAATTAGATCCTAGTGTGCTCTTTTAAATCAAACTCAGAAATTTCAAGGTGCACACATCATAAGAACCCGTTAAATCCTTTAACATGTGTCTCGGTAAAGAACCATCATGCATGATTGATGACAGAGGTTTTTTGAAGTCCTTTCAATTCTGTGATGCCAATCATTAAAGATATTGAAATTCATCTCTATTGAAGAATTTATAGAGATTCACAATATTAAGATTATGCTGGTGAATCTCTGGCCAATGCCTTTTATTCTAGCTTCTTTAGGAAGCACAAGCTCTGAATTCTCTAATTCAGATTATGGAAAAAAATGTAGGCAAAGAAAGTTTCAGATTACAACCGTTTTATTTAACCTATATTCATTATATATCGAAACATGAAAAACAAAGTGGCATAATAAATAGCAGAATGAAATATCCTGAAGGCAAAGAATGGAGATGTCTCAATGATGTTACAGTTGATTCTTAAAATAAACAAGTGGCTGCAATGAAATATCCCTTCACTTACCTGCTCCTTTATTTCAAAAGTGTCATGGAGTTCTGACTCAAGAGAGTACTGCAGCAAATTCTTTTGCTTTTCATTCCTCTGATAGTGTATAGAAATAAAAACTTTTTT
>PITA01007488.1:69823-91288 GCA_004023965.1 Spilogale gracilis | reverse complement strand
CGAGTCCCACATCGGGCTGCCTGTTTGGCGGGAAGCCTGCTTCTCCCTCTCTCACTCCCCCTGCTTGTGTTCCCTCTCTGGCTGTGTTTCTCTCTGTCAAATAAATAAAATCTTTAAAAAAAAAAATAAATAAAGGCAGCCGCTTAAGGACTAAACCACCCAGGCACCCCTCCCGTTGTTTTTTTTTTTTTTTTAATGGCCTACTTCAAGTTTAAAGACATATCTGTTTCTATTATGTACTCTTTCATCTGAAATCCTTCATTTACTTTAATCACTGTTTTCTGTTTATGCTTCCATCTACAATCAGAGAAAATGACTTCCTTTTTTTTGGAAGAAAGCAGAATACCAAGATTTCTGAGTATTTGGTAATGGTTGTTTGTGTTTTACTGTGTTTTAAACAATGACAGAAATCTTAATCTGGAAATAAAGAAAATCCATAGAAGCTCCTTAGGCAACCTAAATTACACTCCCATTTGGAGAAGCAAACACGAGAAACATAAGTAACAGATATCACAGAAGGTCAAAGATATTTAGCATAAGTGACTCAAATCTTGGTTTCCTAAAACAGTGGAGCTGAAGATGAGAAGTCAGATATAAAACAGAGGCAGCAGGATGGTAAAATGAAAGTGAGGGCCCATAAGAACTTCACAGGGAAGAAAATGGTAGTACAGCAGAGTTCACTGAACTCAAGAAAGTTTGAGGCAGAGGGGGCAAGCTGGAAGTCTAAGAACTGCACCCAAAAACCTATTTTGTTTGGCTCATGCAGCCTGTTTCATCATTTAAATTTAATGCTATTATTTGAATAGTGAGACATTTTGCATCAAAAAAATCCAGATTTCCAGTTTATTTTGAGAAAATACAGGCCTATGTTCCCACATGGCAGCAATTAGCTTGAGTTTAGCTAGAACATATATTCGCCAATTCACCAAACCCCACCACTCTGTTATTGGCACCCCGTTTTCCTTACTCATTTGATCCCTGCCTATCCCTATAGGCACTGTGGCACCTAATATAAGGGTTTAGGAAAACAAAAATCTCACAGTTCTGAAAAGGACAAAACAAAATACTGAGAACAAAATAACCAATAGGAGAGGGGATAAATGGAACTGTATACAGTAGTGAAAATGCACAAACTACAGTGAATCTTAGAAACAGGATTGAGGGGCGCCTGGGTGGCTCAGTTGGTTAAGTGACTGCCTTCGGCTCAGGTCATGATCCCGGAGACGCCAGATCGAGTCCCACATCGGGCTCCCTGCTCGGCGGGAGGCCTGCTTCTCCCTCTCTCACTCCCCCTGCTTGTGTTCCCTCTCTGCCTGTGTTTCTCTCTGTCAAATAAATAAAAAATCTTAAAAAAAAAAAAAGAAACAGGATTGAGAACAATGGTACTTAGTAAGTGTGATAGGTACTTCCTACTGTGGAAGTAAGTGTAAAAAAAGTAACAGAAAGCCAAATAAAGCTAAACTATATATGTATATAGTTTACATGGATGTAAATGTGTATATATGTATTAGTTTATATCCTACTTTGACAGAGACAGAGAGATGAACTCTGAAAATATTATGTTAAGTGAAATTAGTCAGACAAAATAGGAGAAATATTTTTTTTAAGATTTTTTTAAATTTATTTGACAGAGAGAGAGATCACAAGTAAGCAGAGAGGCAGGCAGAGAGAGAGGAGGAAGCAGGCTCCATGCTGAGCGGAGAGCCTGATGCGGGCTTCGATACCAGGACCCTGAGATCATGACCTGAGCTGAAGGCAGAGGCTTTAACCCACTGAGCCACCCGGGCGCCCAAAAAAGGAGAAATATTATAGATTTAGAATAGGCAAATTCACAGAGACAGGAAGTAGACTGAAATTATTAGTGACTAGGCCTGGTGTGGGGGGCAGGGGTAGGGAAGATGGGGAGGAAACAGGGAGTTACTCCTTAGTGAGTATAGAGCTTCTGTCTGGGTGATAAAGTTTTAGAAATAGATAGTGGTAATGATGGCACAATGGTTGTAAATAGATTTTAATTTTTTTTTTTTTTTTTTTTTAAGTAGGCTCCATGGGGCATCTGGGTGGCTCAGAGGGTTAAGCCTCTGCCTTCGGCTCAGGTCATGATCTCAGGGTCCTGGGATTGAGTCCCACATCGGGCTCTCTGCTCAGCAGGGAGCCTGCTTCCCCTTCTTTCTCTGCCTGCCTCTCTGCCTATTTGTGATCTCTCTCTCTCTCTTTCTGTCAAATAAATAAATAAAATATTAAAAAAATAGGCTCCACACCCAGCATGGAGCCCAATGTAGCACTTGAACTCATGACCCTGAGATCTAGACCTGAGCTGAGCTCAAGATCAAGAGCTGAGATCAACCAAATGAGCCCCCCAGGCACCCCAATTTTAAATATAATTATGCCAATGGATTGTACACCTAAAAAGAGTTAAAGTGGCAAATTTTGTCACATGTATTTTATCACAATTTAATAAAGAAGTGTTCCCTACAAAATCACAGAAAATGTTTTGAAATTACCTAAGGGATTTCTTTTTTTTTTTAAAGATTTTATTTATTTATTTGAAAGAGAAGGAGAGAGAGAGTGAGAGAGAGAGAGCATGAGAAGGCAGAAGGTCAGAGGGAGAAGCAGATTCCCCACAGAGCTAGGAGCCCGATGCCGACTTGATCTTGGGAGTCTGGGATCATGACCTGAGCCGAAGGCAGTGGCTTAACCAACTGAGCCACCCAGGGGCCCACCTAAGGAATTTCTAAGAAACTCCACACATTTGCTAATGTGTCAGACTGGGGTTAACTGAATTTTCTAATTCTGTGCAGGAACAGTGTACCTATAATTATTAATGATACTTAATTATTGAACTATATTTCTTTCTCTTAAATCTTATGTTATGATGAACTAATGGAGACAGTAATTGTGTCCCTACTGAAAAAAATTATGATTGCTTGATTGTGGTGAGACTGTTTTCCCTTTGAAGTTAGAAATGTAACATTTCAAAGAAAAATGGCAGAAAAAACAATGGACTTCAGTGTTTGTCACATTAAAATATATCTTGATATTTTCTCTGGTTCTGATATGTCCTAATATTATTCCCATGTTTATACTCATCTCTCTGCTATTTCAATTTATTCAGACTACAAATTCTCAGCCTGTCATATTCCATTTTGCAAATCTGTTTCAGAGTTTAGTGTCTATCCCAATTCTCTATTGTTATTTTTTAAGATTTTATTTATTTGAGGGCGCCTGGGTGGTCAGTGGGTTAAAGCCTCTGCCTTCGACTCAGGTCATGATCTCAGGGTCCTGGGATCCAAGCCTGCGTCGGATTCTCTGCTCAGCGGGGAGCCTGCTTCCTCCTCTCTCTCTGCCTGCCTCTCTGCCTGCTTGTGATCTCTCTCTCTCTCTCTCTTTTTTAAATATTTTATTTATTTGATACAGAAAGAGAAAGCACACTCCCCGCTGAGCAGGGAGCATGACACGGGGCTCCATCCCAGGACCCCAAGATCATGGCTTGAGCTGAAGGCAGACACTTAACCAACTGAGCCACCCAGGTGCCTCCTCATCCCGTTCTCAAATTAGTTTTAAGAGTTTCAGTTAATGCTGAATCATTACCACTAAACAATTACTCATATTACTATACTTTATAGATTCTATACTAAAACATTTTGTTGCCTGTTTATGTTTGTGTCCAGTAGTTTAGGGCACACTACAACACTTTATAATAATTTCAGTTCTGGGTGCCATGGTGTATCATTCCTGGCATAAAGGGGAAAAGTTTTTCTGTTACCTCCTTTTACTAAATCTTTTTTGTATTTAATACAATTTGGAGAGTGAAAAGAGAATTTTTAAATGTACAGCAGTAAATGGGAGATGTGGCAACATATTATCTGCCCTCCTAATGTGGGAATTAGTGGAAAGAAAGCAAAGGCATGCATCCTGGAACTGGCTTTGTCCCTTACCTTGCCATTGAGAACGATGTTCTGACTTCCACACAGTACTGATTGGCGACTAACTTTGTTTCCAGAAGCCTGAGAGGAAAGAGCAGAAAATGGGAATGAGCAAACTGAGTGGATTCTGGGCTACAGGTTTCCGTTAAGAAAGCTGCTACTGGAGAGGGAAGGACTTGAAATGCGGCAAAGTCCTCAATGGAATGAGTACAGGATATCAAAGCAAGGATGGATTAGGAAACTAGGGGTTCCAAGAAGTGATCCAGAATTTGGATGTGGTAGGTCTAGAGCCTGATAACATAAGACACGGGGACTCAAGTTTCAGTTCTATACTTAGAGCCCTAAATCCCGGATAATGACTTAACCGGTATCAGAGATGCAAGAGTTCATTGCAACGTTGACTGAGCACTTACCCTGCTTCGAGCCATTTACACACATCATGTATTGACTATAAAGGACCTAACCGTCTTTCAGCAGATAGTAATAAATTACGACACGTTAGTTTAAAGAAACCTTCTGAAAGGCCTGAAGCCTGGAGTTACTGATATTAAGGCGGATGAGACTCGTCCTGATTTCTGGAAGGCATTTTATGTTTAGGAAATCGGGAATAAATTTAAAAAACCTGACCTGGCAATGTAAGGGATAAATAACAAAGCCGGGCCACTCACTATGTGATTGTAGGTAATCTCGGTCTAAACGCTAAAGGGACCCGGGGTGGGGCAGCGACAGTACGGGGACGCTAGCCTCAAAGGGACGCAGGCTCGGAAAAGGTAGGGCAGATGTCTAGATACGCGTACCGTCTCGATGTACTCGGACTTGTTGTAAAGCAACTCGCCCAACTCCATGGCCACCAACTCCTTCTCTCAGCCCCCGATTCTGTCAAAGCCTGTCAGCGGGTCAGTCAGACTGCGCTTCGGGATACTTCCGGCCGCTCCTCCACTTCCGCTCTGGGGTCCTCCGATTTCATCCGCAGCTCGGCTCTCCGCTATGCGGCCCCGCTCCATTACTCGGCCGTCTCTGGCTGCGCGTGCGCAGGCGGAGCGGTGGATGTAATTGGCTGGCAGAGAGGGCGCGCGGTCCCGCCTGTGCAACCTGGGGGCGCGCCGCGGGCATCCGGGGCACCCACTTTCTTTCCCCGGTACGTCCGGGGCCCAGAGCCAGCCGGAGCCCTCGTGTCCGCAGCTCCGGGGCCGGCGAAGGCTGCTCCTTCCGTTCGGCCGCCAGCCCCATGGAAGAGACTCCCGGGAAGCCCCTCAGCTGTGAGGAGAAGGAAAAGGTGCCTGGGGTGTGCGCGAAGGGCTGACTCGGAACTGACTCCTTGCCTAGGATTACAGGCGTGTCCTTGTTTCCTTGACCGCCTGAGGGTGGCATGACCTCTGACCTACGCTCTTTGGACGCAGCGGGCACCGGGAATGAAAATATCAAGAGTCCTGTGCTCACGTGGAGGCACTTAAAGAACAAATTTTCTTAGAGCAGTGATGCATAAATACTAAATGTAAAATTCTGGATAGAGCCAAGGTCCCCTTTGACATTCTCCCCACCCCACCCCCACACTCTCTCAATCTTGGCTTCTCCCACCCACTTCTTTAAGTAGATCTCTGAACAGCCTGATGCTTCCGACCATTTCGTACGTGGATGGACGGAGGTGAGGGATTTGAAAGGGTGTGGTTATATTCCTAACCACCAAAACATAGTGGGGTTTTTTGCTCACAAATGGTATGAGCCGAATGGTTCTGCAACTTCCGTTTTACTTCTCCAGGCTTCATCCATGTTACTGTTAAAGTTCTTTACAGTGTTGTATTATGAAAGTGCCATCTTTTCATTCGACATTACTCTGCTGAGAGACTTTTAGGTTGTTTCCAGCATTTGCTTCTGCAGCAATGCTGCTCTGAACATGGGAACAGCAATGCTTACCCATGCCACCTGTGCTCCTGCTGATGATGTTACTCAGGTCTCATATGCACAGAAGGTATCTGTACTGGCCTTTGCAGGCATTGTGTTAGACTCTTCATTCACATTAGTTCCTCAGTCCTCTTATCCCAGCCTGGCTTCCAGTGGAGGGTGAGCTAGGTCATTTACAAGTCAAGAAGATAGTTCTTAAACATTGATAAGGTTGGTGGTAAAGAGGACCCTGTGGGAAGCAAACTAGCATAGAAATTAAGAGCACAGATTCTAGAATCCAACTACATGGGTTTGGATCATGCCATTTATAACTGTGTGATCTTGGACAAATTGCTTTCCCTCTGATCTTCCCAAAGCTAGTTCCTTCCTCCTTAAGGTCTGGGCTTGAATGGTAGTCCTCAGAAATTCCTCTGTGGCCACCCTACCTAATAGCTTAGGCACTCTCACATCTCCCTGTTGCTCTGGGTATTGATTACCATGTGATATCATCTTGTCTGTGTATTCATTTTCTTATTATCTGTATCCCCCACATGTGCGTTAAGCTTGACAACTCTAGTTCTAGCATCTGAGCCATAACAGAGTGGTTATCAGTCGTCGTCCCAGGCACCACAGACACCTGGGCCAATAACTGTTGAAAGATTCATTTGTTGGATGACTATCTGAGGATGACAGCTCCTGTCACCTTCAGGGATCTCATAGTGAGATGGAGGGAAACAGAAGCAAACAGACAGCATTTCATATAATAAGTATTGTGATAAAGGAAGCACAGTGGAGAGGTGGAATGTCCCACCTGGATTTCAGGATTTCAGGGGAATAAAAGGCTAAGTTGAGACTTGAGGAATCAGTAGGACTTAGCAAAATGAGTTGGGAGGGAAATGCTCCACATGGTAGGAACCATTTAAGTAAAGGTGCTTAGGTATTAGAGAACTTGGTGCTTTGTGAGAACTGAAAGTAGTGTGGGCACCGGCTATTCCCTCCTCTTGCTGAGGACCTGCTAAGCCCTTCTTACTTAGGTCTGATAGGCACTGTAGCCTTTCTCTTTGACTCTTCCTTTTTACCTGCTCTTTATTGTTTGCTGTTTTTCTTCTTCCAGTTGAAGGAAAAATTAGCATTCTTGAAAAGGGAATACAGCAAGACACTGGCCCGCCTTCAGGTGAGCGAATCTTATTCTCTCAAATTGAGATACTGTAGGATGAACTCTATACAAACAATTCTTTGTAGTAAGAAAGCTTTATTTATTTTTTTTTAAAGGATTTTATTCATTTATTTGACAGAGAGAAACACAGGCAGAAAGGGAACATGAGCAGGGGGAGTGAGAGAGGGAGAAGCAGGCCTCCCGCTGAGCAGGGAGCCCGATGTGGGACTCGATCCCGGCTCTCCAGGATCATGACCTGAGCCGAAGGCAGTCGCTTAACCAACTGAGACATATTTTTTTTAAAGCTTTCTTACGGGGCGCCTGGGTGGCTCAGTTGGTTAAGCAACTGCCTTCAGCTCAGGTCATGATCCCGGAGTCCTGGGATCGAGCACCGCATCGGGCTCCCTGCTCAGCGGGAGGCCTGCTTCTCCCTCTCTCACTCGCCCTGCTCATGTTCCCTTTCTGCCTGTGTTTCTCTCTGTCAAATAAATAAATAAAATCTTAAAAAATATATATGTCTCTTTCTTTAATTCGTTTCTTGAGCTGCTTTTGTTTTTTCTAGCGTGCCCAAAGAGCTGAGAAGTTTAAGAATTCCATTAAAAAAACAGTGGAAGAACATGATTGCTTGCTCCAGCAGGAAATTTCACCACAGCTAAACCACTCAGGTAAAGGTAGCCCATGTACTTTTGCTTGTTGTATTCATTTTCCAGGTGTATTTGATTGTTGTTTTTTTCGCACAACTAAAAGATAAGGACAAGCAATAGACACTTTTTAAAGTGTATATATAATTCACTGCTTCATTGTATACTCACAGGATTGTACAACCATCATCATCATCAAATTCCAGAACATTTTTACCTTCCCGAAAAGAAGCCCTATACCCATCTTACTGCCAACCCTTGGCAACCACTAATCTACTTTCTGCCTCTGTGGCTTTACCTATTCTGGGCAATCCATATAAATGGAGCCATGTAATATGTGATCTTTTGTGATTGACTTCTTTGACTTAGCATCGTTTTTTTCAACAGTCATTCCTGTGTACTTACATCCAAGCATGCATCAGTCCTTTGTGCAGCTGAATACTATTCCATTGGATAGATGTGCCACAATTTATATATCCATTCATCAGTTGATGGACATTGGATTGTTTTTACTTTTTAGTTATTATGAATTTTGGCCATTATGCTGCTATGGACATTTGTATGTGTTTGTGGGGGTGTATGTTTTCAGTTCTTTGGGGTTTATAACTAGGAGCAGAATTGCTGGGTCATATGGTGATTCTCTGTTTAACTTTTTGAGAAGCTGCAATTCTCAAATTTCTGCAATGTCAGTACCATTTTACATTCCTAATATGATGCACAAGGGTTCCAGTTTTTGCACATCCTCAACTATACTTGTCATTTTCCATTTTTAAAATTACAACCATCCTAGTGGATATGAAGTGTTATCTAAAAATGCCTTGGATTTGGACTAATGTCGAACATCTTTTCATGTGCTATTGGCCGCTTGTATATCTTTTTCAGAGAAATACCTATTCAAGTCCTTTTCCAATATTTTAATTGGGTTATTTGACTTTTTATTATTGAGTTATTAGTGTTCTTAATATATTTTAGCTATTAGATCCTTATCCGATAAATACTTTGTAAATATTTTTTCCCATTCTGTGAGTACTGAACTATTCTTTTGGTTGGATTATTTATTTTTTGCTCTTTCTGCTCTCAATTTTAGAAAAAATAATTAAGTATTTATATATGTACAGAGAAAAAAATCTGGCCAGAAGTATTCTAAAACACAGTAGTCAAGGGCACTTGGATGGCTCAGTCAGTTAGGCAACTGTCTTTGGCTCGGGACATGATCCCAGAGTCCTGGGCTCGAGCCCTGCGTCGGGCTCCCTGCTCAGCAGGGCAGTCTGCTTCTCCCCTCCCTCTGCTCATGCTTTCTCTCTCACTCTTTCTCTTTCAAATAAATAAAACCTTAAAAAAAATGGTGATTACTCATTTTAATAGGCATTTATAATCATAAAATTAGAGGCTATTGAGATAGAAAGGTGGTATTAATGCTACTTGAGCAGGAAAAAAAAAGGACATGAAATAAAAAAATTAGGTGAGATGGTGGGGGAATGGGAAGGTGTTCAAAGGGTACAAAGTTTCAGTTAGCAGAATGAGTAAGCTTTGATATACAGCATGGAAAAACAGTTAATATTACTGTATCATATACTTGAAATTTGCTTGAAGAATTGAACGTAAATGTTCCTACCACACACACAAATCAGTAACTATGTGAAATGATGGATATATACTTTAAGATTTCATTTATTTATAAGAGAGAGAGAATGAGAGAATGGCAGGCAGTGGGAGAAGTAGGCGCTCTGCCAAGCAAGGAGCCCCATACGGGACTCAATCCCAGCACCCTGGGATCATGACCTGAGCCCAAGGCAAATGCTCAACCAACTGAGCCACCCAGGTGTCCCTGGATATATTTTTTAAAAATATATTTATTTGAGGGGTGCCTGGGTGGCTCAGTTGGTTGAGCGACTGCCTTTGGCTCAGGTCATGATCCTGGAGTCCTGGCATTGAGCCCCGCATCAGGCTCCCTGCTCGGCGGGAAGCCTGCTTCTCCTTCTCTCACTCCCTCTGCTTGTCTTCCCTCTCTCGCTGTGTTTCTCTCTGTCAAATAAATAAAATATTTTTAAAAAATAAAAATAAAAATAAAATAAAATATATTTATTTGAGAGAGAAAGAGAGAAAATATGGGGAGGAGGGGCAGAGGGAGAGGAAGAGAAAGAATCCCAAGGCAACTTCCACTGAGCACAGAGCCTAACAAGGGGCTTGATCTCACACCCTGAGATCATGACCTGAGCTGAAATCAAGAGTCAGATGCTTAATTGACTGCCACCCAGAAATGATGGATATTTTACTTAGCTTGATTGTAATATTTCACAATGTATACCCTTATGAAAACATCTCATTGTATACCTTAAAAATATATACTTATTTTGTCAATCGTACCTCAGTAAAGCTGGAGAAAAAAACTAAAGAAAGATGACTGCAATAAAGAATAGATTATCTTTTAGTTGAAAATCATTTTTTCCAGCACAGGTCTGTTTGTTTACATTTACTTAAAATTATTAGTGTATTAGAATATTAAAAATTTGAACTTCGAGGGCACCTGGGTGGCTCAGTGGATTAAAGCTTCTGCCTTCGGCTCAGGTTCATGATTTCAGGGTCCTGGGATCGAGGCCTGCATCAGGCTCTCTGCTTGGCGGGGAGCCTGCTTCCTCCTGTCTCTCTGCCTGCCTCTCTGCCTACTTGTGATCTCTCTCTCTCTCTCTTTTATTAAGAAATAAAAATCTTTAAAAAAAATTTTTTTTGAACTTTGAGCTGCCTGAATGAAATACCATTAACTTTCTTAAATGAATGTAGTATTTTTATATAATATTTTAAAATACACAATGGAATTTTTTTGCCTCATTTCAAAGGAAATTATTAATTCTAGAATTTTTTTTCTCAGAACCTAAAAATAAAGTATCTCCTTATGACACATTACAAGTCAATACCCATCTGGATGAAGAAACTGGAGAAAAGACACCTATCTCACTTGACATTGAGCCTGAGTCCTTCCACCCTGGACATGGCCCTGTGGAGGAATTACATCTGCAAAGAACAGGTGATATCCAAGAATATTTTCCTTACCAAGTCAGTGGCTCTGGTGGTGAGAAAAGGTGGAGTAAGCTGCCAAGGAGAAAAAAAAAGCAGCAGAAGAGAACATATACTGCACAAGCAAGGGAATCTTTCTTTGATGCGAATTCACTCTTACTCTCTGGGAAAAGGCTAAAGGATCAGGAGGAAATCAATAGAGAAAATCATAGGACACTTGTAAACGGAAGAACTTGTCTTTCAAGTTCTACGTCTGACATTCCTGGTTCTCCAGCACCAGAGACAGAAACTAATTTGAGGAGTGTATTAATTCCACCAACTGCCAAATCACAAAGAGATGTTGATGCTCTCATAAGAGGAAATAATTTCCCCAGGGTACCTGTGGTTGCTTCATTTACTCTGTCAGTTAGCAGTAGTGGTCAGCAGCTTGAACATAAGCCTCCTAAAGGTGACAGCGAACTCATTACTCACAATTTAAAACACATTAACCCTGTTTCACCTGTAAACCTAGAGGCACAAGGCAGAAAAATGACAGTCTCTACAGATAACCCAGAGGTAAACAAAGATGTAAGTCCAAGTGGCCAGCTGCCTAGAAGTCCTGCCTTAAAAGCAGATAATTCATACTCTGTAAATGAACTCACTTATGATAACTTATCAGCAAATGAAAACCAAAACTTAAAAGGACAGAGTGATACAGAGGAGTCTTTAACTTCTCAGAGCACTCTTGATGGTAGAAATGAAAGTCTTCGGGAAAATGAGGTTGTAAGTCAATCTAAAATTCTTAGCCCAGAAGTAATCTCTCCTGCTTCTGCAGAAAGTCAAACACATTCCTGTACAATGCTCGAAGGTCTTCCGTTTCCCGCAGAATATTATGTTAGAACGACACGACGCATGTCAAATTGTCAGAGGAAAGTAGCCCTGCAGGCTGTCATTCAAAGTCATTTGGGTGTCAGAAAGAAAGGGTTTAAAAATAAAAGTAAGGAGGCAACTAAAAATTTAAGCCTTTGCAGCGAAGAAACTGACAAGACTGAAATTAGGACATCTGACAGATGCACAAGACAACCAAGTTCAAGAAGACGTGAGAAACATCTCTGGTTAACTGAGGTCAGCCCTCCCACTGGGCCCACTCAAGATAGCCTTCCCAGGAAGGCAGTTACCCAGCCAGCTGGTAGAAGACACGGAGGAAAAAGAAAGTCAGTCTCCCAGCCTGTATTAGATCATCATGAACTACTTTTGCCAACTCCTGGCACAGCAGGTGTTAATAGATCTAAGGAAGAAGTCACCTTACACAAAGATCAGGATGAAAAAGCAATTAGTCATGGTAAGAGAATTAAAGGTAAATCAAGGTGTGGTTAATGACGGAAGCCAACACTTAATACTATGTTCCTGGTACTTTGTGTGTGTGTGTGTGTGTGTGTGTGTGTGTGTGTGTGTGAGAGAGAGAGAGAGAGAGAGAGAGAGAGAATGGAGGAGAGGGAAGAGCAGAGGGAGAGAGACAAGCTGACTCCATGCTGAGTGTGGAGCCTAACGGAGGGCTTGATCTCAGGACCCTTTGATAACATGATCTGGGCTAAAACCAAGAGTTTGATGCTTAACTGACTGAGCCACCCAGGCACCCTGTACCTGCTACTTTCTAAATCTTGTGCAAATACTAACTCCTTGAATCATCACAGCAACCCAACAGAGGTAGAATCTGTTTTTAACCTCACATTACAAACTTACAAGAAACTAAAGCACAAGGAGACTAAAGTGACTAATTCATTCAAGTGATAGAGCCAAGATTTAAACCTGGCAGTGTGGTACCAGAATTCACGAATGTGGTTGAAAAATTGACGTTGAAAAGGAAAATATATTAGATAGTCATCTAAAATTAGTATTTATTTGGATACAGTATAATCTATCCATAGAGAAAAGTTTTATAACCTACAGAGGAAGTGTTTTCCAGGTAAAATGAAATATGTGTCAGAGTGTTGAGTCCACTAACAAAGTGTCTTAGGAATGGCCATGTAGGGTGGCTTAGTCTGTATAGCATGAGACTCTTGATCTCAGAGTTGTGAGTTTGAGCCTCACATTGGATGTACAGATTACCTACAAATAAAAATCTTAAAAGAGAAAAGAGTTTTGGGGGAATAACCGTGTACTAAAAGGCAATATGTCTGAGTATCTTTTTGTGGTAACGTATCTAATATAGCCTCTCTGAGATCTGTGGGACACAAGATTTTGGAGGATAGCAAGTGACATAATTTAAATATCTTTGTTTATTCTGGGGTTCTCAGCATTTGATAAAACAGGCATAACAGCCAGATAATTCACTCTGGTTCTGTATTAGACATCAGCAAACTTTCTTACTGTAAAGGGCCAAATAGTAAATATTGTCTTTCTGCCATCACAGCTAGTCAACTACAGAGGGAAGGTAGCCACAGACAAACATGAATGTGTTCCAATAAAATTTTATTTACAAAAACAGGCAGCTGACTGCTGTATAGCATTTGGACACTAATTTTTAATAAATTAAAAGACCATAATCTTTATGACTTTTTTATTGTCATTTTAAGCCAACAAGAATATAATCAGAAAGTAGGGCATTCTGGTAATGAACTAGAAACATTTTATGTATTTTGAAATAATCTGAGGTGATTTTAGTAACTTGCTGCTACACTAAACATTTTTTTTTCTTGAGGTGACCTGCACGTAGGTTAAAATTAACCATTTTGAATCAAGTTACTAATTCACTGGCATTTAGTATGTTCATAGGGTTGTGCCACCAGGACCCTTACCTAGTTCCAAAACATGTTCATCACTCCAAAAGGAAATCTCATGCTCCTTAAGTAGTTCCTCCCCATTTCCTTCCCCCACCCCGAGCCCCTGGCAACCACCAATATGTATTTTATCTTTTACTTGTTTTGGATATTTCATATGAAAGGAATTAATGGGATATGAGACAAATACAATATATGTCTGGCTGCTTTCCCTTCGCTAATTTTCAAGATTCATCCATGCTGTAGCATGTATCCACACCTCATCCTTTATTTATTGCTGAATAATACCTGCTGTATTTATGTGCCACCGTTTATTCATTTATTAGTTGATGGATGCAGCCTCCCCATCTTGGGCACAACTCCAGCTTCTGGCTCCTGGGCACGCTGTGACCTTCTGCAGAGGTGGCTGGGCCAACTTGCTCTACATTTTGAATGATATAGAACGCCAGCTGCTTTAAGAGTAGTATTACTCTGCTTGAAAAGGGGACTTAAGTTTTCCTCAGTGAGACGAACCAGCATTTTGTAAACTGTGCTCTGAGAGTGCATTGGAATCACAGTTTTTTTAAGAGCAAAAAGGACTTTCGAGATTCTTAGTTCAGTTCCTTCAGGAGAAACCAGGGCAAATGAAGTGAACTGACTGGCCCAAGGCAACAGTGGATTGTGGTAAAGCTGGGACTAGACGCTGGTCTTCCTTCTCTGCTCATGTGGTCAGCACCAGACTGTTCTTGGTACTGGGAAAGGAGAACTGCCAGTGAGCCACCAGCCTGCCGCTGGCTTTTGAGCCATTCATTGAGGTTTCAAAGTCCTGGGTGGGAAGAGTAATGAACATTTTGCACTGCCTTGGTGTTTAGGAGCTCACACTCTCTTGGATATTGGATATTTGTTGTTACTGTTGTTCCTTTCTATTTTAGGGAAAGAAGATCACTGTCGAAAAGAGAACTCCCTTTCTCCCAGAAATAATGCTTATCTAGCTTTGGATTCTGCTGCGTTCAGGGCTTCATTTCAGAAGAATGAAATGCTAAGTTTAAAACAACTGTCGTCTTCTCTCAAAACGATAGACTTTCAGTTACCTGATGAAGTCTTTGGACCTCTTAAACTTGAGAAACTGAAGTCCTATTCAGAAAAACAAGTTGAGCCTTTTGTAGCAAACATGTATGGACAGAAGTACCTTAAGGAGGGAGACTATGGTGTTTTAGAAGAACTGAGTCCTAAACAAATCAGTACTGAAATGGAGGGCTTGGAAGAGGAAATTCTTGTTCTCCCGGGAAAAGCACAACCTAAAATGTCAAACCTAACAAGCCGGCCTCAGAAGAAGGGACTTTCTTCATCCATGTTACTTTTCACACCTTTAAATACTGGTACCCCCGAGGATAATAACAGGCTTACAGCAGAGATGTGCTCACCTGCTCTCCCCATTTTAGGCACCACTCCAGCTTTTGGCTCCCAAGCACACTGTGAAAAAGTGTGTGCAGAGGCTGTTGGGCCAACTTGTTCTGCACCACAACTTCCTCACTTAAAAGACAGCGATGGGAAACAACACGATGGTTGGGCCAGCCCATCAAAATCAGGTGGCAGCCTGGTTGCATCAGGTAGGGAAGGACAGCCTTCCTGTGACTGTGATTCTGGTCCCCAGGCAACACCTCTTCCCACTGAGTCAGTCACTCTCAAAGACAGTCAGCTCTGTGGAAATCCACACCTGGAGTTGTGGAAACAGTCTGCTGAACAGGAACAATCTGCTTCCCTGGTAAGATTTTCTATGGAGGAATGAAATATCTTAGTGAATTTGGGCAGCATATGACTTTCACATTTCACTTTCAGCATATGACACATTGGCTTCTCAGTGTTTAAGAATACTTTAATAACATGTCTCTTTGATAAGTTCATTTGGGCAAAGTCAAAGTTAAGAATGTATTTTTCAAATATAAAAGGGATCTGATTCCCTTTGTCATTAAGGAAGCAGTTGCATATGGAGCTTGGCTTCTTTTATCAGAGAAAATAACACATACTGGGTAGATATGATGAGGAATGAGCAATGCAGGTGGACATCTATAAAGCCTAGACTAATGGTGTGACTTTTCTTTCCACAGACTGAAGTAGCAGACCTTCCTGCTTGTAATAGCTTAAACCCAGGCCACCTTCAATTGGTTTCAAAGTTAAAGGTCAGAAGACTGTTCCCTTATAATGTGTTTTGTGTCTTACATGTAAGAAAAAAGTTAATAAATTGCTAGGAAAATTGATGAAGAATTTGATCTACAGCTTCTCATTGTTAACACTTAAATACACTTGGTGAAACAGATTCAGAAAAACATTTAAATTCTTTTTCACGATATTTAGCTATATTTATTTTTTGAGCTCCTCTCCAGAAGTTTATATGTCAAGTCATTACCAAGAACAATTTAAGCTAGGTAACTCAACTTTGTATCTAAATTTAAATCTGGCATTTTGACAGAGAGGGAGAAAGTCATTCATGACCCTCCTATCCAAATGGTGTAGTGTTTCTAGAAGGAAATGGTGATTTATAAGAAAACAGGTAGCAGTTCTAGATTATAATGAGTGGTAAATTTTTCATATGCTATGTGACATATATATGTAATATTTCTGAGAAATAAAAGCTATAGTCTTCTGTTAATGGTGTGGCAGTAAATCCCAAAGAAGTGGATTGAACCTGTGTCCTAGTTAACTTTTTGTACGTTATACTTGAAGTAGCACCGTACAGAGCACAGTTTCCCAATCTCTGCACTCTGGACATTGGGGGCTGGATAATTCTTTGTTGCAGGGGCTGTTCTGTGCACTGTAGGACATTTAGCAGCAGTCCTGCCTCTACCTGCTCAGTAGTGCCCCGCCCCCAGGTACCGTAACCCAGAATGTCCGCAGGTATTGCTAGATACCCACCAGGGAAAGGCTGCAAAACCCCTCCCAGCTGGGGAACAACTGGTTGTAAAAGAAAGAGCTTGAAACCCGCATAAACTCTTTTTCTGCCAGCTACTGGCTGTGTGACCTTGGACAAAATTTACCCTCTGAGACCCAAATTCCTTTTATATAAAAGATACATAGTAATGGTCATTTCAAAGCTATTTTTGCATTGGTTTTAATAACTTCATTTCTTAAAGAATTAATCATTTCGGGGCACCTGGGTGGCTCAGTTGGTTAAGCGACTGCCTTTGGCTCAGGTCATGATCCCGGAGACCCGGGATTGAGTCCCACATTGGGCTCCCTGCTCCGCGGGAAGCCTGCTTCTCCCTCTCTCACTCCCCCTGCTTGTGTTCCCTCTCTGGCTGTGTTTCTCTCTGTCAAATAAATAAAATCTTTAAAAAAAAAAAAAAAGAATTAATCATTTCATTTGCATTTTTCTAATTTTTAGGTAAAAAAGTTATTATTCTAATAGATTTTTTTTTTTTTTTTTTTTTTTTTGGTCTGTGTGTATTTAGTTACACCTCTCTCTTCCTGTTCCTATTTTTCAGGTATTTTTTTTTCTTGCCTGCATCAAACTTAAGAGATTTTCCATTCTGTGGGTCTCCCCCAAAAAACTAGTTTTTGCTTGTATTGATTGTTAATTAGGCTTTTTGGTTTCCTATTTGATTTATTTCTGTTTTTACTCTTAATAGATCCTTCATTTTTTCATTGTGCTTACCTTCCTATTCTTTTTCCTACTCTATTTTTATTTTACTTGGTTTTTTTGGTCAGTGCCTTTAGGATTATAAATTTCTTTTGGAAATGCTACTTTGCGTATGCTCTGTTTGGATACATTGTGCTGTCCTTGTTCATTTGGAAATGTGGTTGACTCTTAAACAATATGGGCTTGAACGGCAGAGGCCCACTTCCACGCAGACTTTCTCTTTTTCAGCAAACAGGGTATAGAATTGTAAATGTGTATTCTTTCCTTTATGATTTTCTTCGTAAAATTTTCTTTTCTCCATACTTTATTATATATAATATATAGTGCATATAATATACCAAACTTGTGATGATTGACTGTTTATGTTCTCAGTAGGCTTCCTGTCTGTAGTAAGCTATTAGTAGTTAAGTTTTGGGAAGTCAAAAGTCATGTGCAGATTTTTGACTGTGTGGAAGGTCAGTGCGCCTAAGCCCCATGTTGTTCAAGGGTAAACTATAGTATGTTGCTTCAGTTTTATACTCTCTTCAACCCATGGGTTTCTTCAGGATGTTTCATTTCCAAATGGGCAAGTTCTTATGGGCTCTATTTTGTGATTAAATCTGAATCTGTTCCCTTTTGGAACTACACGCTATGTATTTTTAGATTTATCATGATAGAAGGGTGTGGGGGCAATTTTTTTGTGCATACATTTTCTTTTTTTAAGATTTTATTTTTGAGTAATCCCTTCACCCAATGTGGGGCTTGAACTCAGAGTCCCGAGATCAAGAGTCACATGCTCCACTGACTAAGCTAGCCAGGCCTGTTCTTTCTTTTGACCTATAGAAAACTTTAGTTACATTTTACTTGGTATTTAATCCTTATAACCCAACACTTTTCATACTTACTCTTTTAGTGAAACAAACCCCCAAGTATGGCCTTAATGTAACTATTGCTGCTGTTTATTTCAGAATCCTTCCGGTTCCTGTTCGGTGGATGTGAGTGCCACATGGTGGGAAATAGCAGGTTTTAAAGAGCCATGTATCATAACTGCCTGTGAATATGTAGTTTCTCTTTGGAAACGTCTCGATATGCAGCAGTGGGAAAAACTTTATTCCTGGCACTTCACCGAGGTAAGTCAGAATCTTAGAGCTGAGAGCAGTCTCTACAAGCATTTACGTGGTAAAGTAGATGGGCAGCTACCGAGAATGGGACCCATGACCATGCAAGACAGAACCAAGATGAGTCATTTTTCCCACCATTTCTTTATAAGAATTTTCAAGCATGGGCAAAAGTTATACAGTAAGCACCCATATACCCACCATTTAGACTATAGTGAACCTTGTACTTTGTTTATCATGTTTTTTGAGAAATGGATTTTTATGTTGGATATGTTGGAGAAGCTTAGGATTTTGCATCTTTTCTGACTTCTAAGCTTGCTGATACCCATGTTCCTTACCCCTCACCAAAGCATTGTTCCTGCTTTTTTTCTTTATGTATTTTCTTCTACTCCTTGTCCACCTTCACAAATCTCTTACATTCTTGCAATCCTGGTGTGCTTAAAATTTTTAAATTGGGGGCGCCTGGGTGGCTCAGTGGTTAAAGCCTCTGCCTTCAGCTCAGGTCATGATCCCAGAGTCCTGGGATCGAGGCCCGCGTCAGGCTGTCTGCTCAGCAGGGAGTCTGTTTCCTCCACTCTCTCTGCCTGCCTCTTTGCCTACTTGTGATCTCTCTCTCTCTGACAAATAAATAAATAAAATCTTTAAAAAAGAAAAAAACTTAAAAAAAAATTTTAAATCAGCCTTTTCTCATTTTTCTTGTTTCTACATACTTCATACTTTATACTTCATACATACATACATACATATGCTATATACTTCGTACATAAGGTCTTCATACTTTATTTTGAATTTTATTTTTTCACCTTTATGGAAGTATGATTGACAAAATTATAATGTACTTAAGGTGTATAATGTGATGATTCAGTATTTTATGTGCTGTGAAAGGACTCCCACAATCAAGTTCATTACCATGTATCAGCTTGTGGGGCCTGGATGGCACAGTCAGTTAAGTGCCTGACTCTTGGTTTTGGCTCAGACTGTGATCTCAGGGTCAGTGCTCAGCACAGTCTGCTTGGATTTTCCCTCTCCCTCTGCTCCTCCCCATCCCATGCACTCTCTCTCTCTTTTCCTCTCTCAAATAAATAAAACTAACAACAACAAAAAATAACGCAAAACATGTATCAGCTCACGTAGGTTTTTGAGGGTTTTTTGTTTATTTTTTTAGTTTGTTTGTTTTGTATGTTTTTTGGTTGATAGGAATGATATCCCTGACTATGATCTACTCTTAACAAATTTCATTGTTCTCCAGCATAGACAGAGCCCCTGGCACCATGTTTTGCATAGTAGTGCTCAATAAATAAATAATAAATAATAATAAATAAATAAATAAATAAATAAATAAATAAATATTTATCTAGGATCATGACCTGAGCCGAAGGCAGTCGCCCAACCAACTGAGCCACCCAGGCGCCCCATAAATATTTATTTATGTGAATAAACTTATTTTATTATTTTTTAAGTAAACTTATTTTAAGATTTTTCTTTTGAGAGAGAGAGAAAACATGAGCAGCAGAGGAGGTGCGGAGAGAGAGAAGCAGGCTCCCTGCTGAGTGGAGAGCTCTACAGGGGGCTTGATCCTAAGAACCGAACATCACAGACTGAACCGAAGACAGACTCTTCACCAACTGAGCCACCTAGGCGCCCCTGGAATAAACTTATTTTAAATGGCTGCACAGGGGCGCCTGGGTGGCTCAGTTGGTTGAGCAGCTGCCTTCGGCTCAGGTCATGATCTCGGAGACCCGGGATCGGCTTCCTGCTCTGTGGGAAGCCTGCTTCTCCCTCTCTCACTCCCCCTGCTTGTGTTCCCCCTCTGGCTGTGTTTCTCTCTGTCAAATAAATAAAATATTTATTAATAAATAAATAAATAAATAAATGGCTGCACAGGGTTCCATTTGTCCACATGGCAGAATTTACTTAATTACTCCTTTATTGTTAGAAGTGTAGATCAGAGGCACCTGGGTGGCTCAGTTGGTTAAGCAACTGCTTTCGGCTCAGGTCATGATCCTGAGACCCGGGATCGAGCCCCGCATCAGGCTCCCTGCTCAGCGGGAAGCCTGCTTCTTCCTCTCTCATTCCCCCTGCTTATGTTCCCTCTCTAGCTGTGTTTCTCTCTGTCATATAAGTGAATAAAATCTTAAAAAAAAAAAAAAAAGAATGTAATTAGAAGTGTAGATCATATTAAATAAACGCTACTACACACATGGTTTTGCATAAACTTGTTTAGATTTATAGCTTAGAGAAAGAGGGTGTTTGCTGAACTTTCTCACATTTGGTCACAATTTGAAACTATCCTGGGCAAAGGATAGAAGAGATTGTGACAAATTTTGGAAAATTTAAATTAAAAATGAAACAACCAAGTATAATTTTTGGCTTTTTTTGTTTTATTTAGGTTCCGGTATTACAGATAGTTCCAGTGCCTGATGTTTGTAATCTCGTGTGTGTGGCTTTGGGAAATTTGGAAATCAGAGAAATCAGGTATAGAATTCTCAAGGAGTAGTTTTATCTTTTCTCTTTATCTTTGTTTCTGTCAGCTTGTTTTGAATGCAAGTTATAACCTAGGCTTGAATCTTAGAATCTAAATTTAGGGACACATGGCTGGCTTAGTCGGTAAAGCATGTGACTTCTGATCTCAGAGTTCTAGGTTCAAGCCCCATGTTGGGTGTAGAGATTGCTTAAAAATAAAATCGTTGGGGCACCTGGGTGGCTCAGTCATTAAGCGCCTGCCTTTAGCTCAGGTCATGATCCTAGAGTCCCAGGATCGAGCCCCACATCAGGCTCCAGCCCCACATCAGGCTCCAGCCCCACATCGGGCTTTCTGCCTGGAGGTAAGCCTGCTTCTCCCTCTCTCACTCCCCCTGCTTGTGTTCCCTCTCTAGCTGTGTTTCTCTTTGTCAAATAAATAAAATCCTTAAATAAATAAATAAATAAATAAATAAATAAATAAATAAATAAAATCATTTAAAAAAATGTACATATATATATATATAAATTTAGATCCAAGAAAGATTTGTTTTAAAAAAACCTATCAATGGAATGATATCCCTGACTGAAGTTTCCATTTAATATTGGAACTTCTGGGCACCTGGGTGGCTTAGTTGATTAACTCTTGATTTCAGCTCAGGTCATGATCTCAGAGTTGTGAGATCAAACTTTGCATTGGGCTCTGAGCTGGGCTTGGAGGCTGCTTATATTCTCCCTTCCTCTCCCTTTGCCTTTTCCCTCTTTCTAAAAATAATAATAATAATAATAAATAAATAAAGACCTTAGTCCTTTCTTTCTTTTTTTTTTTTTTTTTTTTAAAGATTTATGGGGCGCCTGGGTGGCTCAGTTGGTTAAGCGACTGCCTTCGGCTCAGGGCATGATCCCGGAGACCCGGG